>PVIW01001287.1:0-285996 GCA_004026585.1 Noctilio leporinus | reverse complement strand
TAAATAAAATCTTTAAAAAAAAAAAAATAAAATAAAAATAAAAATGGGTGGATGGCCAAAGGGTCCTGACTTAAGGGACCCCTACTCCTTTTATTGCAGGTGCCTGAATAAAAAAGTTACATAAATGTTCTATACCATTGTCCTGAGGAAAGGATCATACAACCTACTTCATGATTAATCAAAATAAGAAGGTTCTGCATTAGAGACCTTTGGCAGCAAGCCTGTATACAAACTTCCTCCCCGTTCCCAGGACAACTGGTACACATCGACATAGGGTTCATGCCAAGGACAAGCACCTGGAGCACGCAGTATGCCACGGCTGCGACAGGCACTTTCCCACACAAGTGCACTTACCTAAGCCCTCTGTCAGGATAAATGGAGCAGCAGATCTGTGAGCTGGGCCCCATAAAACCTTCCCTGGGCAGTAATTAAAGACTGTCCCAGGTGGTCATCAATCCTTACCATCAGCTCTATACTCTATCCTTTTCCTTCTTTAGACAGGTAGAAGGCAGATTTGCATAACAAACTTTAAACATTCCATTTTTATCCACCTCCAAGGCACTCTTTGTCCTCAGCAGTTTTAATAGTTAGTGACCCCTTCAAAATCAACATCATTTGTCAAATCAAATTAGATTTGTTACTAACTGCAAGGCAGTGACATTCATCTTCTTGATGCTTTCAAACCAGACTGAGGTAAAGTTCTCCTATGCAGTAGAACTTGGTATGCTGAGTGAGTCACTTTTTCAATGAGGAAATTATCAGAAAGATAGGGACTTAGCTCAAAGGTAAATAGTGTTGGGTCACTTGAAATGTATGCAGATTTGACATTTCCCTTCTGATTAGCATATCTACATATTAAAATTTATTTATTTTTTGTTTGTTTTTTAATGTCAGACCAGATAGTTCAGATGCCAGCATAATGTCAGTGGGCACTTGATTAAAATTTAATTTTGCTCCTAATGAAGAAAATGGGAGGATTAAGGGAAAAAGTTAAGATGAGAACTGCCTCATTTAGGGAGACACAGAATAAAAATAAAATGCTGGGAAGAAAGTAACATTTTCTACTATGTGCCAATTGCTATATGTCTGCTAAGTTAATAATTTTAGAGATTATGATCCTTTTTGAATAAATGAGAGGCAAAACAGATGAAACAACAGGCCAAATGTCAAATGGATAGTAAAATAGCAGAGCTGAAATTTCAAAGTCATGCTTGTTTGATGTCAAAGCCCAAGCTTCTTCCATTGTAGCATGTTGTGTTCTTAAATTGCAAAATATTCAACTTAGCTCTGACAGGAAACCTTAATCAAAAATATTTAACAGTGCCTAAATATCTTCTTTTGCGCTTAGCTTGCAAATATAAAATCAAAAACTTACTCTTTGCTATAGCATGGATAAAACTGGAGAGTATTGTGCTAAGTGAAATAAGCCAGTCAGAGCAAGACAAGTTCCATATGAATTCACTTATATGTGGACTCTAATGAACAAAATAAACTGACAATCAAAATGGGCACAGATTCATAGATACAGAGAATAGACTGATACCTGTCAGTGGGGAGGGGAGTTGGGGGGCTGGGTAAAAAAGGTGAAGGGATTAAGCAAAAAAAAAATCCTCAGAGACACCACATAGTGTGGTGACCAGAAGAATGGGGGTTAGGGGGAGATAGAAGAGGATAAAGAGGGGGATAAATAGTGATGGAAGGACACTTGGGTTGAGATAGTGAACACACAATATAATACACAGATGATGCATTATAGAATCATACAGCTGAAACCTATATAATTTTATTAACCAATGTCACCTCAATTAATTCAATACAAAAAATCAGAAACTCCAAGTATTTCCTGGTCCACCTTGTTACTTTTGTAAAGAATGAGTATCCTGCCTTCACTTGAACACACCCTATGGCCAGAGACCCCTATTTCACCATTCATTGATACCCATTTTTATTTCCACACTGTTATGTTCAATAGCTCTACTTGTGGCCATGTATGCTTAAGTACAACTGTATGTATATCTAATTATGACTTTAGAGTATTTGCTCTGTTAGAGAATATGCTGTGTCTTTCATTTATAATGTCATTTGATTGTAACAATAAGCCAATAAGATATACCTTAATATTATACACACTTTATAGAAAAATTTTGACTTAAGAACCTAAGTAAGTTGCCCAAGCCACATAACTAAGGAGCAGTACATCTAAGTAGTGCATCACTTGCCAGTTTCAAACTTTTCCCTAACACAGTGGCAATGCACAGCCTGTAATATGCAATGAGAGCATTCTCAATTTGAAATTGGATGTCTAATCTCAGAAAAAAAAAAAAGATTATGCAATTGACAGTGCTGTCAATCTTAAAAAAGATAGCACTGCCTAAGAGCGATGAAAATGTGGTCCAGATAAATTCAGGGTTTTACCATCATCTGTACTCAAAGGCTGCCACTAGAGACCATTCTCATACCTTGCACCATACATTAGATCAAGGGTTGGCAAACTATGACCCACAGGCCAAATCCTGTTCACTTCCTGTTTTTTTTTGAACAAAATTTTATTGGAACACAGCTATGTTCATTCATTTGCATATTGTTTATGGCCTTCTCACTACAAAGGCAAAGTTGAATAATCAAAACAAAGCCTATATAGGTTGCAAATCCTTGCCTCTTCTTTACTAGTTTACTACACCAGCCAAACTTTCCTTAGAGTCCTCACAAATGAGCACCAAAGCCTGTGTTTTGTTTTCCTGTCAAATCCTTACAAATGTATTGTGTCTTTATCTAAATAATATAAGAAACTTCCTGCTTCAGTCAAAATATTCCATTACAATTAAAAAAACAATACAAACTTTTTACTGTGTCCTGCTGACTTGACCTGTTCTGGCTGTTGCTGGAATCCATCTATCTATGTCACTCTTTTCTTCTGTCATTTGTACTAGCCTCATGAGTCTTCCTGTTCTTGAACACTAAGCTCATTCATTTCTTAGGGACATTACACCTGCTATTCTTTGAGACTGGAAATATAATTGTTTTTTCTAGGATAAATCTTCCCATTCTTTCAAATGCTTAGTAAAGTATGCCATATAAGTACAATGTGAGTTCATTAACTATAATCTGTTCTATTGTCAGAAACAATATATCCTAGCCAACTTTATATATACTTCTTCAGAGCTGAATCTGGTCTTCATCACCCTTTGAAAAATACATATTATGTATATAGTGGGTATTGAATAAATGTTGATGAATGGACTATATAATGGGCTTTTGGCTCCATACATCAAGATTTTCTTGAAGGACAGATAATTACTTCTACTATATATCTGACATTTTAATATAACTAGTTGTGGTCATTATCCTTTTGAATTGAATCCTAGTCAATTCCTTCAAAAAAAAAAAAAGAAGAAGAAAATAAAGCAAAATTACCTTGTGAACAATCCACAATTGAATTTGCATTTAAAAATTGCCTAGTGAGCACTCTTGTCTGATGGCCAAATGAAATTAATCTCTCATAACTCAAGGTCTCATCTATTTGGGGTAATGGGGGCTGGACTCAATGAGGCTATAGGCCTTCTAAATAATAAAAGTCATCTCTCTCATTATTTATATTTATAGTGCGCCCACAATGTTCCTTCACTATACTAGCCAGTGGGCATATAAAGTTGGTTAAGATATTATCCCTCTTCTTGAGTAGCTTTCAATCTCTATTTTACAAGATCAAGGTCCCTGCACACTCCTTGGAAGTGTCCTACATCCCTGATGAAGGGATGGGTCAGGTATTTATTAATAACGGTTTTTCTCCTCTTCTGGATCTGGATGTGACTGTTGAGCTATGGTGGACACCTGATCCTGTGGAGTCAATTTCTTCTTAATAAAAGTTTGCATTAAAGAACCAAATACGGAGGGAGTTAACACCTGAGTTACATAAATGGCTGAACACAGATAGATGTCTATGGTTAACATCTGAGTTATATAAAGGGTGGAACACAGATGTCCATGAATTCCTCCTGCTATGATCCCTGGGAAGAGCTACTCCTGATGTCCTGAAACCTGATTGTTTATTTTCCTTTTTGGATTTCAATGAGACCTTAAAAGAATTTGAATAGCCTTCTGTTCCTTGCAATAAAATGTGAAGAGGCATGTAAACCAAAAAATATACTTCAGTGTGATCAGTGCTGATAGAGGTGTGGGCAGGATGCTATGTAAGCAAATAGGCAATGCCTTAAATTTGGCCCAGGAAGGTCAGAGAAAGCTTGTGGGAGGCATCACCTGAAGTGAATGATGAAGAGTAATAATTATCTTAGTTAAAAATAGTGGGGAGGAAAAGGGAGGTTTATGCAGCATGAATAAAGCCAAGGAACAGCAGGTATATTTTGGGGAATACAAGTTAATATGATTGGAGCTCAAGATATAAGGTGATGAAGCAGCAAGGAATGCATCTGGAAAAGTAGGTATAAGCAAGATCATGGATGTCTTTCTTTCTTTCTTTTTTTTTTTTTTTAAAGATTTTATTCATTATTTTTAGAGAGAAGGGAAGGAATGGGGGAAGAAAGGGAGAGAAGCATCAGTGTATGGTTGCCTTTCACCTGCCTCCAGCTGGGGACCTGGCTGGAGACTTGTCTTGCAACCTGGTTATTTGCCCTGGCTGGGCATCAAACAGCAACCCTTGGGTTCACAGGCCAGCACCAATCCACTGAGCCACACCAGCCAGGGCTGTCTTTCTTCTTCTTCTTCTTTTTAAAATTAAATTTGTTAGATTAACCTTGGTTAGTAATATTATATGCTTCATGTGTACAATTCTATTATACATCATATGTATATTGCATCGTGTGCTCACCACCTAGAGTCTAGCCTCCTTCCATCACCATGTATTTGACCCCCTTTACTCTCTTCATTCTCCCCACCTCCTTCTTCTCTGGTAACCACCCTTCTGTTGTCTGTGTCTGTGAGTTTGTTTGTTTGTTACTTTCTGTTTTATATCTGACATGAGTGAAAACATATGATTCTTTTCCATCTGCGTTAACATGATACTCTCAAGATACATCCATGTTGTTACAAATGGCAGTATTTCATCCTTTCTTATGGCTCAGTAGTATTCTATAGTATATATGTGTCACATCTTCTTTATCTAGTCATCCACTGAAGGACAGGGTGTTTCCATGTCTTGCCTACTGTGCATAATAGTGTAATGAATTTAGGAGTATGTATATCTTTATAAATACATATTTTCAGTTTTTTTGGTAGATACCTAGAAGAGGGATTGCTAGTTCATATGATAGCTCTATTCTTAATATTTTTGAGGGATCTCCATATTGTTTTCCATTGGGGCTCTACCAATTAATATGCAAAGTAATTTTTTTAGATTTATTTTTTAGATTTCTAATATGTCAGATGACCAATTTTAATCCCTTTTCTGTGGAGATCAGACTATATTCTCATGTATCCTCTAGCTATTTCATAGCTCCTCGCTAGGAGTGATCCAAAACAAACTAATGAAAAGAAACAAATGGCATGTAGAAAGAAGCCAAGATTCAAAATCAACAGTTCAAGGTTTCAGCTTTTGCCATCTCTCTCTAGCTGAATAATAGTGAACAAGGAATTTAATCTCTCTGAGGCTCTGTTTCCTCATCTATAAAGTGGAAATTTAAAAATACGCACCTCCCAGAGTTGTAGTTCAGATCCAACACATGTATTTTTGACTGTACCAGTGACTGCCAATTTCTGACCTTACTCTTTCACAGGCAAAATATAAATGCATTACAACCATTTTTTTGAGGTAGGTATTATTGTTGCCTCATTCAACACATGGAAACTCAGGCTCAGGGAGGTAAAGTGTCTTTTCAGTTTCATACATTAGATGTAGAAAAGCTGGTATTCAAACTTTCATCACTTGGACTAAAAATACAGGGCTATTTCCCCAAACCACAGCTGCTTAATGATAAGAAAGCAAATGATAATCTTAAAAATAACAGTGTTTTGACTAAAAAAGTGTATATATACTAGTTGTTGCTCTTCAGTGGGAGAAGTCAATGTTGGCTGAACCCCCTCTCCCTCTTTTTGAAGGACTTCTGTCACTCAACTTCTCTTCATCTTCCTGGGCTTTCTACTTGTTATAGACAAAGTGCTTCCACATACCTTGGGGTACCACCTAGGCTGCCACCAAGGCATCACCTGGGTTCTCACTGACTGCTTACATAATTGACCTTTTTTCTTGTGTTCTATTGCATTAGGGTCTCACTAAGAACCTAAAAATCCATCTGTTTAATTGATTTATCCTAAAGTATAAATTTATGTTAGCTTACTTTAGTGACCCTGCATTGTATCTTTTCTTTTAAACTGAGATTCCTTGCAGAGACAGTTCCTTAATCCAGCATTTCTTAAAGCTGTTTTTAGAAATGTTAATGCAAGGAATTGTTCCATTAAAAAAGAATTCTTCAGTATCACTATATTGGTTGATATGTTAAAGGCTCAGAGGAATCATGCAGATTTAAAATGTTAACTTTTCTATCTTAATGATTTTTTCAGTGTTTGAATAAATTCTCTTTTTGTGGATTGCTTATTAACATCTCTTAAAAATCAGCATTACACAAAACACCCTTTGGGAAACTCAGGGCCTTAATAAAAAAAACAAAGCAAAACAAAACAAAACAACAAAAAACCCTGTCTGTGGAAATTCTGGCATTGTACTTCCTGAAACAAGTGATTTTGTAAAAGTAAAGTCATGTGACTGTGTTTCTCAAAATATAACATTATTCATAGGGGCTTTACAGGATTTGAAGATTATACAGTTGGTGGGGACTTTCTAAAAAAAAAAACAATTATGAATCAAAATTAGGTTTTAGAAGTGATTTGTGTAAATTACGAACCCTACAGTTTAAGCTTCATTGCCTTTATCACCAGCCTACAAAGGACTGGCCTTTTCCAAACTGATGTAAGCCAAGCCTGGCTTGTTATCAAGCAGAAAATGAAAGAACAGTGGACCAGGTAACAGAAGGCTGATGTTCTTGTTCAGAATTATCCACTTTACCTCCACTTTATTAGATTCTGTGAAGTTTTTCAAATGGGGCAATAATTGTCCTATTTATGATGAAGAATTATTCTGAAGTGGTAATTAATGGGGAAGCATGGACAAAACCATGTAGCTCCACACAAATACAGGTTATAGGTTATGGTTTTTGTCAAAATGATTAGTTCTAAGTACAACACATATATTAATAATCATTAATGTTATTACTAACATGTCAAATAAAATATGAATCTGGACTTATTGACATATAATATTGGGTTGGCCAAAAAGTTTGTTTTGTATTTTATTTCCTATTCTGTAAGGTGGCTCTAGTAGCACTTCATGGAATATTGGGACAGCTGTCATATCAATGTACATTTAGAAAAAACTTATCAAAATTGGTGAATTTTTGTTAGTCATTTTAATATTGAAGATGAAAGAACATAACATTTTCAGCACGTTATGCTTTATTATTTCAAGAAAGGTTAAAACACAGAAAAGTATTTATGCAGTGTACAAAGAAGGTGCTGTGACTGATTGAACGAAGCAAAAGTGCTTTGTAAAGTTTCACGCAGGAGATGTCTCACTGGATGATGCTCCCTGGTTGGGTAGACCATTTGAAGTTAAGAGTGATTAAATCAAGTCGTTAATTGAAAACGATCCATGTTATACCACACAGGAGGCAGTGTTCATGCTCAAAATATCCAATCAAGCCCTGCCTGGTGGCACAGTGGATAAGGTGCCGGCCTGCAAACCCAAAGGTAGCTGGTTTGATTCCCCAGCCAGGGCACATAACCAGGTTGCAAGCCAGGTCTCCAGCCAGGTCTGTGGCTGGAGGCAGGTGAAAGGCAACCATACATTGATTCTCTCTCTCTCTGCCTTTCTCCCTTCCCCTCCCTCTAAAAATAATAAAATCTTAAAAAAAATCCAATCAGTAAAGTTATTGGTGAAAATGAAAAATGTGTTTTTAAGGAAAAAAAAAAAAACTAAATAGACTTTCTGGCCACCCCAATAAGAGATTTTATTTGAAAAAATACTGTAACAATGAAAGTGAGACTGGGGTAATAAATACAGAGAAAGCTTTGACCATAGAATCTGCCAGCACCTCAGACAGAAGTGGAATTTTCATTTACAGGGAGGAGTATGCACCATCAATGTCAGCTGATTCTCAGGAGGGGCCACTAATGATGGATTGTTCCCAGCTTTATGCTCATTAGTGAGCCGAAGTATAAAGAACTCTGAGTAAAGTTTGGTCAAGGTGAGTTATGGACATTTTGTCCAGATTGGTCACTAGAAAGAAATAATCAAGCTAAATCTGTATGAAATCAAGAATGGGAATTCAGAAGGTCTGCATCTGGCCTTTTCATAGATCAATAAAGGGGTCATCCATGAGTCATGAAAAGTCAAATAGGGAAGGGTAGTTCTTTGCACTAAGCCATTTTTAGAAACATAAAAGGACTTCTTGACCAATCAAGTATTTTAGGAGCACAAGGTGTAGGTGTAAAGCTCAGTGTAGTCAAACATCACCATCATTGTTTTCCTTGTGTCTGGTCATTCAAAATACAATATCTTTGGGCAAGTTGCTTATCCTTTCAGACCTTCAGTTTTTGCATTAGCAAAATGTGAACAATTATAATAATAAAAACCAGTTTATTCGAATATGGTGAAGCTTAAATGACCTAGAGAAAATACAAATGCCTCATAGCTGTAGATATTGTAGAAATGTTAATTAATTAATTAATTAATTATCATCATTAGTGACTCCATGGGCTCTGCCTTCCTCCTCCTCTCCTTCTCCTCTTCCTCCATTTTCATAAAGATAAATCTAATCTGAAGCAGCAAAACCACCAAGTGTACATTTAGTGTCTTCATATTATAAATGGGGAAACTTGGTCTGAGCAAGGTTTATGTGCCTAAGCTCACACAGTGCACACATGGTAGAGAGAGATGATATAGACCTAGAAGTGTCTAACTCACTGTTTCTCCCTAGATGCATGGAACATGAACTGGTCATGCGTGCTAAACAACCCACTTTTATCTCAGGAATACGAAAGAGAGATGGAGAAAGAGACACCTCAGCTATGTGAGCTTGTGAATAATTGATTTTATTTTATTCAGAAAGCAATGAGCTTAGTCTGTTATATAGGTGTGTGTTTTAAAGAAAAAAGGAGAGGAGAAAGAGAGAAAGAAAGAAAGGAAAAAAGAAAAACACCATCAAGCCCATATTGCACATTGGCTGCCAGCAATATTTCTTTTTAAAATAAAATAAAAATGTTCAGTTGTAGATTTTTTTTTTTCTTTTGGAAGATACAGGAATTGCAAAAAGAGTGCCAGACAGTACAAGCATATGCTTATTTTTCTAACTCAATGTGGGCAGCCTTTCTTAAACATTTTGTATAAATATATTTATTCTCCCACTGAGACCTTGCCTGCCAGGTTCAGGAACAACTGAGTAAGCAGATGAGTTGAAAACCAAGGGAAGGAAAAGAAGCATCGCCATGGAAATGCTGATGGTCCCTTTATTCCAGCTGAGCACATTGCCCTGGAATAATAAATTAGTGACTGATGCGTTGATGATAAATCTATAGTAGTTTTCATATTCAAAGTAAAAGATATTTCACCCCGTCTTTGCTGGAGATGTAGTCAGAAAGCAAGGAAATGTTGACATCCGGTGGGCAAGATTGAAAAAAACACACACACACACACAAAACCCCTTTGGTGTACAACCCAACCCACATTTGCAAGCTGTCTGCATTTCTTATATTGGCCTCAGCTTTGACAAATGTAAAAAAGTCACTAATATTTTGACACTCTCCCTGCCCAAGTCTGATACCAGCTGGCTGCAAAGCCACATACTCATTGTTCTGCTGGATTTTAAAGACTGGGTCCCAGCCAAAGGACTGGACTGGATCCATTCATTCATTTTCAAGATTGAAGTTGCAGCTTAACTGTAATGACCATTTCTCAACCAAATCTGGAAACCTCTTCCAAATCCAACAGATGACTGAGAGGCAAATGTGCATTTGGACTGGAAACCACTCTCTCGGATAAAGCAACAAAGGGCTATCTTTGAATTCAAAAACAATTCTTTGTTTTGAGAGCAATTAATATTCTGCATATTGGTTATGTCTTTAAAAATACTCAGGCTTTTAGAACCTTTGCAAAAACAGCTATTTTACCGTTTTAAATAACAATAAAATTTTAAATTGCAGATAGACTATGACAACAATTGTGAAAAAAAAATGTGCCCAGAAAAAATATAGGAAGGAAATAATCAAAATGTCAAATATGTTAACAAGGATGATCTCTAAGTTTACAGTGAGTATGTTCTACTTTTATGTAATTTTCTTCTATAATAAGCTTTAAATTTATAATTGGGGACAAAAAAAATATATTGTACTATTTTTTCCTGTGAAAAACTGCTCCATTTCTTTTACTTTTCCTTTATTTTCGACTCTGGTGACCATATTGTTCTGGTAATCATAAGCAACTATTGCTAAATACTTGTGCTAAATAGTGTGCTATAGCCATGGAAAATAAAACCACTTTATAATCTACAAAAAGTCTTTGCTTTTTACTTCTTAAAAAATGCTCCCCTGCTGTGTGTTCCTGCTGTTCCATTTTTTCAGTGGCTTAATAATTGAAGACATTAACCCTGATCACTTGCAAATTTCCCATTGAAATTTATTTTCAGATTAGCAGAAACTTGGAAAACCTGCTGTCGCAGTGCTATAGGAGACAGGGAGTTGTAAGTTGACCCTGCAATCATTTGAGAGGATTGTTTCCAAGATGTAATGTCATAGTAATCTTTGAGAAACTATTTGCTTTTTAAATTTTTATATAAGTATAATTCATTGTGTTTTTCTATGTGCCAGATACTGTGTGAAGGAATTACATATACTTTTCATGTAACCTGCAGCAAGTTTAATCAATTATATACCTTCATCATATACCCTTCAGTTGAGGAAACTGGTACTTAGACTAAAAATTTGAACTACATCAGTTTGATCTCAGCCCACGCATTATTTGCCCTTAGGCTATTGGGTTTTGCATTCAGAAAGACAAACCATTTTTTTTTTTTTTTAATTTTTAGAGAGAAGGGCAGGGAGGAAGGAAGAAAGGGAGAGAAGGATCAATGTATGGTTGCCTTTCACCTGTCTACAGCTAAGGAGACCTGGCTTGCAACCTGGTTATTTGCCCTGGCTGGGAACCAAACCAGAGACCTTCAGGTTCACAGGCCATCGCCTTATCCACTGTGCCACCAACCAGGGTGGGAGCTAATAGAAAGATAACCCTTTTGATCTCAGTGCCTCCGTTTAGCAGCTGGAGACTCCAGCCAATTCCTGTGCCTTTTAAATTCTAGTTTCCCTGTCACTAAAATGGGACTAAGAAAGTTGAAGACATAGGACAGTTGCAAAAATTGAAGAAGTTAATTCCATCAGCATCAACTGATTCCAGGGCATTCCGCCTGAATAAAAACTACTGAACATGGACACCATAGAGTTAGGTGTCTTTAAAAATGTTTTTTTAATCCTGCCTGTAAAATTTGACATTATTTCTCCACAGCCTAAAGCCATAGTCAACCCTGTGGCTTGTGCAGCACTGATTAAAAAACAAATTGCCGGCAGTCATCTGTGCATGTCTACCATGGAAGTGCCCTCTCCTCTTCCTCCACCCAGTTGTTCCATGCACTATTCATGAGTTCCACAATATTCCAAACTTTAATTTCCACAGATTAATTCTCACTGATTATTCACCATATGAACCTTCGCAGGAGAATTCCACTGGATGCTCTTCCATCCTGAGGCAGGGAAGGCGATGTCGAATCATTTTCTGATTTCAAGTGGAAAACAAACTAATTATGTGGAAATATGATAATAGATTACGCTGCAGGGACCAGTCCTCTGCAGGCTTCGAAATGTTTGCTTATGATAGGCTTCTCGTGTTATTTCTTCTAGGAGGAGCTGCCCTTTCATAATGCATCAACATTATTGACTGGCCTGTGTGATTCTTTACTTGAGTTAAGGTAATTTGCATAATCATACATTACTTCTGTCTGGTGGAAACAAACAAGACGTTCCCGTGCTAATGACCAAGCAGACAGCAGTGACTGCTGGGAAAAACAGCATTAGTAAACTCCCAAAAACCACCAACAGCAACCTCGCTCTTTGGCATCCTTCACCACTTTCCTTTGAATTAGCTCTTTATTCCACTTGGCCACTGGCACTGTCATTTTTCTGTCTATGCAGCATGGGAGATGGCCTGAGCTATGCATATATTCCAAATCTGTAAAAATATAAAGCATCTTTAGGCCATGAGTCTTCATATTACTGAGTAAACCAGAGCTCTTTCACATGGCATCTTGGTGTATGACCCAACAATTAGTGTCGAGAAAAACATCTTTATTTACAACATTCCAACCTGGGGTGGTGGGGGCAGGGAGGGCACTGGGAGCACTTCAGCTCTGAGTCCTATTTTCCCATGAGACCCAGCACTTACCTTGCTCCCTAAAAGGTTATAAACCAAAGCCAAGCCCAATAGTTCCCCATTTTTTTTAATTTAAAATTTTATTTTTTTAAAAGATTTTATTTATTATTTCTAGAAAGAGGGGAAGGGAGAGAGGCGAAGAGGAAGAGAAACATCAATGTATGGTTGCCTTTCACCTGCCTCCAGCTATGGACCTGACTGGAGACCTGGTTTGCAACCTGAGTATGTGCCCTGGCTGGGGAATTGAACCAGCCACCTTTGGGTTCACAGGCTGGTGCCTATCCACTGCACCACCAGCCAGGGCCCCATCTTTTTATCTGTCATCTCTCTCCTTCAGGATCTGGGGTATGTTGTCCTCAGACTTCATATAATAAATAGTCCAAGAAAGCATGTGCCATGTCACACTGGATCATGATGAAGTCCAGGAAAGGTACAAGTCCTAGGAGAGTGTCCTTTCTGTATGTTTCAAGTTCTAAGAGTCCAGATAGAGTTTGGGTCTGCAAGGCAGAGTCTTTGGTGGCTTCAAAGTCACCTGGAGCCAGCATGGTCAAAGCAGCAGCTTGTCTGCTCTCTTACTGGCCCAGGCCTCATGGCTGAATCCTGACTGCAAACTGCATAGTTACCTCTTCTCACTTGCCTGCCACACCCTGCTGCACCATCATGCTCCCCTATCATGCTTCTTTTCAACATGCTGCTTTATCATGGCACAGTTCCATCATGCTCCTACACTGTGGCGCCCCTACATCAAGCTCTCCACCAAGGCTCTTTTCCTCAAGGCTGCCTGCCCTTTCTTTTAAATCCTGAAAGTTACTACCCCTCTTTTTCCTGGGGCAGTAGCACAGCTATTAGTTAGCCACCAGCAAAGTACCTTAAAAGTTGTATTGTTTCCCAAATCCTGGGTTGTAGGGACTTAGAGGATCCCTTTGCCACCGTTTCATTCCTACCTGTTTGTATTTGTTCAGGTCATTTCTTCTGCTTACAGTGCCTGCCTTCTTTTCTCAGGCAGGGAGGGACTTAGCTTTCAAAATCCAGCTGAACGCTCCTCTCCTTTTGATTACCCCCAACTTTCATACTTAATATGTATGCATTGTTCTCTAAATTTTATTTATTTATTTATTTATTTAATTTATATTGCTTAAAAGTTGTTTTTTTTTTTTTTTAAAGATTTTATTTATTATTTCCAGAGAGAGAGAGGAAGGGAGAGAGGCAGAAAGGGAGGGAGACATCAATGTACAGTTGCCTCCTGCCCACCTCCAGCTATGGACCAGGCTGGAGACCTGGCCTGCAATCTGTCCATGTGCCCTGGCTGGGAATTGAACCAGCAACCTTTGGGTTCACAGGCCAGCACCCTATCCATTGTGCCACCAGCCAGGGCAAGAAAAGTTTTTGATCTTTGCTATTTGCTGGTTCTATTCTAGGCACTCTAGATAGAATGAACAAATTTAAAAAAATAAAACTATTTCCTCTTTTCTGTAGTAATTCCTAGCTCTAGCAATTATTTATTCTGCTTTGTAGTACACCTGATGGACAGGATCATTACTTACTTATAATTCAATGGTCAGGTCTCTAGTAAGTGCTAAGCAAATGTCTGTTGAAGACATTTGAGGTTTCAGAAGAATGGATCATGCAAACTGATAAATTACATGAGGGATGCAAATGCGATACCATATCTGCCTGCTCCAAATATTTGTAGGGCTGAATGAAGTGCTGAGGAAAAGTTTTTAGGCAGCACATGCTTAGTGAAAAAGTTTTCTGTGATTCGTTATTGATGGCTGCAATGAAAAATTAATGGGTGAATAGTGAGTCATTTACCATGTATTTGCATTCTTGTCAGAGATTTCAGGTTGGGTGTTTTCAAAGTCTCTATAGGTATATGTATGTTCATTTTGCAGATGCAGTTGATGGGTTTATCAGGTTGCCTACAGTTCAAGTGTTTAACAGGTTATGATCTATCAAGGTGACTACCATATTGTGGTTTTGAACATTAAACCCTAGAAATGGGGTATTCTGACTTACTTTTTATGGCAGTAATAAGATCTGCCATTATTGTGCTAGGTACCTTCCATATATTATTTGATTTAATTTGTCACAGCAATATACAGCACATTAGATCATTTTAACTTTATTTTACAGTTATAGAAACTGAAGTTCAGAAACTTGACTATGATGAAAAAAAAAGTTGTAAATGGCAAATCCAAAATTTAAGTTTGGTTTGCCCTGACTCCAAAGTTTCTGCTTTTTTTTTCCTCACTACCCTCACTTCAAATTGTCATTTAGACCCATCCCAATTTAACGCATACTGCTTTGCATTCCTGAGAAAGTAGCCACTTTGACCAAGTGTATAATGAGCTCAAATATATGTGAAGTATTCCAATGATTTTGGTCTTTGTGTATATTTGAGGAGCAGGGGATTTTGTGTGAGGGTGTGTACAGACAGATTCAAGGGGGAAAATAGACTTCAAATGGAAGGGGTTGAAATGAAAGAAAATTTGTTTAGTGTGTTTAGCTTGTCAGACATTGTGCTTCATGCTGAATGATTTAAAAATTTTTTTTTCACTTTTTAAAAGATTTTATTTTTCTATCGCAGTTTATAGTCAATATTATTTTTATCAGTTTTCAGGTGTACAGCATAGTAGTTAGACAACTGTATACTTTACAAAGAGATCCCCCTGATATTTTAAGTATCTATTTGGCAACATACATAGTTATATTAATATTATAGACTATATTCCCTATCCTGAATTCCACATCCCTGAAATTATTTTGTAATAATCAATGTCTACTTCTCAATCTCTTCACCTTTTTCACCCAGGCCTTCTAACTTCCTCCCCTTAGTCAATCATTCTATTTTCTATACCTTTGAGTCTGTTCTGAGTGCTTTTCCTGAAGACTATTTAAGATGAGCATTATTAGCACAATTTCTCAATATAAAATAATGTAGGCTAAAATGAGTAACTAAATAATAACATGAGGGATATTATTTGTTTCACTTGTCAAATGTTATATTCCTATGTCAATATTGCATCTTATGCCCAGCACATATTAGACTCTAAATAAACAAGTACATAGAAATATATTCTTTGAAGGTTAACAAGAAGTAAACCAGATTTTAAATCTAAGTCTGCTCAACTCCAAAGTCTGTGCTATTTCTATCATGCCAGGCTGCCCTTGGGAAGTTTAAAATGTGCATGAGTTGATGAAATCAATTTCATTTTGAAAGGATAACTTCTTATGCAGATGCCTCAATGCAGCTGGTCCTTTGGAAAAAAATGTTTATAAGACAGCTTGGCAGGTTTCTTGGACATTAAGTATATTTTACAAAATAATATTTTGATGGATTACATGTAAATGAATCAGAAACATATGGCTTCCATTTCCTTTAGAATGTACACATATGTGTTGGGCAAAATGGGTTTTCCTGAATGCTACCTCCAATGTGTCCTTCCCCTTTCACCCCAAGTATATTATATCCAAAAGGGCTGGAAGGTCTAAGAATCCCACAAAAACCTAGAGCCTTCCATCTCTGCTTCTGGCTCCATAATATTATGGAAGTCCTTTCCTCTTTTATTTTCAAAAGTAGAGCAAGACTGTATAAGGAAGGCAAGCTGTTAGCCTGCTTAGGGTTTCTTCAGACCATGAGTCTCTCACCACAATAGATACCTGTTTACCTATCTTGGGAATGCTGAGCACTCAGTCATTGCAAATGAAGCGATTTCCTATTCATGTACACAATGTTAGGTCATACAAACTTTATCATATAAATGTGTATATATTTTGAGCCTTTTTAAGAAAGGGCCTTCATACCTTGGAACAAAGAGCTCTTTATAGCTCTTCACTTTGAGCTATAATATGTTGATATTATAATAATAAATATTTTGAGATATTGACATTATCAAAAGTCAGTATCTAAATTACAGTGGCTGACTTCAAGGTTCAATTTAGGTCATTTGAAAAAGTGAGGTATTTGTAGTTAGTTATTTATTATAAAAATGTTATTGTAACATTTCAATATCTGTAAGTTGCGGAGAACAGGGCCATGCCAGACAACAGGGACACTTTCATGTTGTAAAAGTGGTAACTTCAAAAATAAGTAGTATATACATATCATCTAAACATATACACACCAAAACTCTCATGCCTCAGGGATCAAGGTAAATGAATAAACACAGGATAGAAGTCAGTCTGGTCTGTTAGCAGCTGTAAGAAGCAGGAATGAACACAATCTCCCTATAACATCCAGTCTATACATTTTAAATCACCGATTGCAGAGATGTGTGTCTTTGAATTACAGAAATAGGTGTATCTTGGCACAACTGGTATTTAACCTCTGTGACCAGTCACTTCTGGGCAAATCTAGTTCTCTTACATCTGCAAACATTCCCTTGGCTACCCACCCTCATCTGTTTCCTCCAACTTGTCTCCATCTATAAATGGAATGACTAGATTGGCAGCGGAGAGTTGCCCTGCATTACTCGAGAAAATTTGCCAATAGTATAGTGAAGTTCTTTCAGATTAACTTTCTACCCCTTTTCCTTCTTATCTCCCTCTTCTCTCATAGAATTTCTGTTTTCAGGAAAGAAATATGATTCTGTTCAAAGCAATGTGATTTGTACCTAAGAAAGGAAATTTAGGTCGAAAGCCAGAGAGTACCAAGGTCATGTATTTAGATTAGATGGGCAAGGCTAGAATATATATAAGAGAGCAAGAGGAAAGGTCAATAATCATAGAGGTGGAGAAAAAAGACCTGGGTGTTATTGAATCAAATAAATTTAATATAAAAATATATTTAGTTGTTTACTTAGGTTATTTTCAATTTATTGTAGGTTATTTGTCATATATTTTGTGTAGTGTCCATTTGGAAAATTACCACCTCCTGTCTCATAGAGTTGCCTCAGTGAGAAGTATGGTGTAACGGCTGAGATCATTGGTTCTGGAGGCAGATGTCTGCATTCCTCGTTTTTCCCTAAGGTCACATAACTTGTTATGGTCAAACATGTTACTTGGCATTTATTAAAAAATTTACTGACGAGTTATGTTGTATACTTTAGATCTTACAAAGCATTTTTACATCCCTTATTTCATGTATTCTAAAATATTCTTATAAGGTAGGAAGGTAAAAATTAAGTCACACCATTATGTCCATTTGAAAGATGTGAACACAGAGGCTTATTGAGTTTATTTGACTTGCTTAGAGCCACAAAGCTGGTCAATGGCAGAATCGAGACTAAGAGTACACATGTAATTCTTAGACTACATATTACACCCCCCTCCCCCCACGCCACTATACTTAACTAACAGACTGGATTAAAACCTGCCACGGGCCTGCTTAAATTTAATAAAATAAAGGTGACTCAAAAGAATTGAGGACATGTGAAAGTGATCATTTTTATATGCAATTTTGCTTATCATTTTTGTTTAAAGAAAATATCTGTGATGACGTTTTCAGAGAATTTCATTGTAAAATCCATACTCAGAAGCAAGTTTAGCATATATTGCTCTTGCAATGAATTAAATTCATAGCAACAACAACAAAACCCTATGACTGGCTAATGACTACAGTAAAATTACATTGCTCTTAGATTGAATGTTTGTGCCCCTCTAATGTTCATATGTTCAAGTTCTAACACCTAATGTGATGGTACCAGGAGGTGGAGCCTTTGGGAGAAAATTAGGTTCAGATAAGGTCACTTTACCCTCATGATGGGTTTAGTGCCCTTATAAGAAGAGGAAGAGACAGCAGAGCTTTCTTTTTCTACCATGCAAGGATACAAGGAGAAGGTGTGCCATTTGCAAGACAGAAAAAGAGCCTTTACCAAGAACTCAATGTTATAACTTTGATTTTGAACTTCCCAGCTCTCAGATCTGTAAGAAATAAATTTTTGTTTAAACTACATGGTCTATAAGATTTTTTTTTTTTTTTTTTTTATGGCAGCCTCATCTTGATCTAAATCTAAGATGAACATCTTGTAGAATATAAAATCCCTCTGTATTTCCAAGACTACAAATTTCATCGGAGAATCAAAGCAATTGAATAGAAAGTCTACAGTATAAAAAAATGTAAGTATTAAAATTAAAAACTTAGTAGACAGAGTTAACAGCAGATTGGACACAGGAGGAGAGCGTCTAAATGATTATTAGAAAAGTTAGTAGAAAAGATAAAAAACATAGATAAAAATTGAGGAATGTAAAAAAGAACACAAAAGAATGTGGAACATAGAGAATAGGTCTCACGTACGCATAATGGGAAACCTAGTCAGAGATGAAGAGAAGATATAAGAAAAGAAATGTTTGAAGATTAATAGGCTAAGAATTGTTCAAAACTTACAAAAGACACCAACCCCCAGAAATGAAAGAACTTTATATACCTTAAGGAGTATTGTAATAGGACCCTTTTGCAGGGGGAGCGGCAGGGTGTGTGTGTGTGTGTGTGTGTGTGTGTGTGTGTCTCAGTTTTAATGGGCTCAACTTGCCCACCACCAAGGACTCTTAATAACAGAGTTTGGTGAAAAGGAAAGGTATTTTATTTATTTGAGGTGCAATTGTGTTGTTAAGTCCCACTCCCTTTAAAAACACCCAAAATATACAGTCCTGCCCTATTAGGCTAGCTTTAAAATAGACAAGCAAAGCAAAAGATACCATCTTTCAGAAATACAACAGTTCACAATATAACATTCCAGTTATAAATTCTAAGTTCCCGGCAGCTGCTATACCCAAATAGGGGAGGATCTTGTGCACACTCCCCAAACTCTTATCCCTATCTCTGCACAAACTGCAAGTCTCCTTTTCTCTTCTTTGCCGCCCATCCCCTCCCCAAACCAGGTGAATTCTCAGGTCTTGTGTCTGCAGGTCCAATCCAGGAGAGAGGGAGCAACTATGTGCCTGCTGCTGTATTTTAAGCTTTATGGCAATCTGTGACACAGTGGTAGGGTGACCAATTGTGGACTGGCGAAATCTTGTGTAGCTTGATAAATTCTTTCATCACCTTTATATGGTCAAGAAACCCCTCCCATCTTCTTGGGGTAAAAGGTTTATCCCTTCATTTCCATAACCAAGACACTAGTCACCAGCCATAGATATGCAAATTACCTCTCAGGAAAAATGGCTCACTTCAGCAGTCCCACTCCAAACTGCAAAGAATGGGGGATTTTGGCTTTCTCACCCTCTGTAACAGTATCGATACAAAGAATTTTGGTAAACATTTCATGCATACTTAATAGGAAAATGCTGATGATCCAAAGACAAAGAAAAACTCTTGACAGCAG
Organism: Noctilio leporinus; assembly: GCA_004026585.1. Classification (NCBI taxonomy): domain Eukaryota; kingdom Metazoa; phylum Chordata; class Mammalia; order Chiroptera; family Noctilionidae; genus Noctilio; species Noctilio leporinus. The sequence continues at coordinate 266,253 of PVIW01001287.1, read as the reverse complement.
TCAGGTAAAAAAATAGATAATACGTTCAAAGGAACAATAAGACTGATGGCTGATTTTAAACACATTTATTGAGGCATAATTGAAGTACATATTTAAAGTAACAAGTCATTTTTGACATATGTCACATGTACTGGTGAAACCATAACCACAACAAGGTTTCTAAACATTTCTGCCAATCCTGAAAGTTTCTGTTCCTTTAGTAATCCAGAGTAATCCAGTCATCTCTATACCTCATCCCAAAGCAACAACCTATCTACTTCCTGACACTATAAATTAGTTTTGATAGTCTATAATTTTTATATGGATGGAACAATAGAACATGAACTTTTTTTTGCCTGGCTTCGTTTACTCAGAGTAGCAATTTCAAGATTTATTCTTTTTATTGCTGAGTAGTGGTTTATTCCATGTATGCCACAGTTTGTTTATCAATTTAACTGTGGATGTGAATTTGCACTAGTTTTCAGCTTTTGCCCACTATAGATAAAGTCAGTATGAACATTTGTGTAAAAGTCTTTGCATGGACTTAATGCTTTTGATTCTCTCCCATAAATGCTTAGCAGTAGAATGGTTGGATTCTATGGTTGTCTTATGCATAAACTTGCAATAAGCTGTTAAACTGTTTTTCTAAAGTGGTTGTATCATCCTCTAGTTCCAGCAGCAGTGAAAGAGAGTTCTACCTGTTCTACATTATCCACAGCGCATGACAAGGTTAGTATTTTCCTTTTTTAATTTAAGTCTTCTGAATGGATTTGTAGTGTAGCATGTGGTTTTAATCTGAATATTTTAAATTATTTTGAGCATGTTTTAAAATATCTATTGACAATTAATATATCTTCATCCATAATATATCTATTTAAATCTATGCATTTCCTTATTGTGTTGCCTTATTATTAATTTGTAATAATTTGTTAAATGTTCTTGCTATAAGTCTTTTTACAGATGTGTTGCAAATACATTTTGTCACTTGCCTTCTTGTTTTCTTAAGGAGGTATTTTGAAAAGAAAAGCTTTAAAATTTTGATGAAGCTTAGTTTCCTGTTTTCTTTTTTCCTTTCTTTTTTTAATGGCTCAAGTTGTTTATGTTCTAAGAAAACTGTACCTTTTCCAAAGTTGCACAGATTAATTTCCTATACTTTATTATTTTTTAAAAAAGATTTTATTGATTTTTTTAGAGAGAGGGGGAGGGAGAGAGGCAGAAACCTCAATTGCATGGCTGCCTTTTACCTGTCTCCAGCTATGGACTTGGCTGGAGACCTGGCTTGTAACCTGGTTATGTGCTCTGGCTGGGAATTGAACCAGTGACCTTTGGGTTCACAGGCCAGCACCTTATCCACTGTGCCACCAACCAGGGCAATTTCTTATACTTTAATATGTATTGTAGTTTTATATTTTATACTTATTTCTATGATTTGTTTTGAATATATTCTGTATATGAAGTAAGTAAGAGTTGATGCTTATTTCTCTATGAATATCTAGTTGGTCCAGTACCATTTGTTGAAGTGACTTTCCTTTCCTCATTGAAATGCCTTGACCTCTTTGTCAGAAAGCCATCAACTGTATCTGTGTAGATCTATGTCCGTATTCACTATTCTGTTTCCTTGATCTACATGTCAATTTTTAAAAAATACTTTATTTATTATTTTCAGAGAGAGGGGAAGAGAGGGAGGCAGAGAGGGAGAGAAACATCACTGTACGGTTTCCTTTTATCTGTCTCCAGCTACAGACCTGGCTGGAGACCTGGCTTGCAACCTGGTTATGTGCCCTGGCTAGGGAATGGAACCAGCAACCTTTGGGTTTGCAGGCCAGATACATGTCAATCTTTTAGCCAAAACCAAACTTCTAGAAATGGAAGCTTTGCAGTAAGTCTTGAAATCAGTTTAAGTCACCTGATTTTATTTGTTTACAAAGTTGTTTTGGTTATTTAGGTCCTTTGCATTTCCATATTAACTATTAGGAAAAAAAAAACCTTACTGATTTCTATAAAGAAAAGTTTGCTAAAATTTTAATTAGAATTGTGTTGAGTATATTGATCTATTTGCATAGATCAGTGAGAATTAACTGGTAGAAGCTAAAAGATAATAGGATGATGTCTTTATAGTATAAAGACAAAATAACTGCCTATGTGGAATTATAATAAAAATGAAAATATCTTTCTAAAATAAAGAGAAAATTAAGTTTAAATAAATTTCTTGAGATTATTCATTGCCAGTAGATCTGTCAAAAGGAAACACTAAAGTAAGTTTTTTAGGTAAAAGGAAAATGATTTCAGATAGAAGTACGGAAACTCAAAATGGAATAAAAAGTAATAGAAAAGGTAAACATGTGTGGCAAGTATAAATTAAAATGGATTTATAAAACAGTAATAATTGCTTATTGCATTCAATATATATATAGAATCAAAGTCCATAACAATAGGAGTAGAGAGGTAGAATAGGGATAAATTTAAAGTGCTTTAAAGTTCTTGGATTGCCTGTTAAGTGATAAAACCACTAATTTATGAAGACTGATAAGTGAAGATATATATTGTAATATGTAAGATTATCATAAGGAAAAATAATGCATGCTTAACACATAGAGAGGGAAAATGATATGATAAAAGAGTATACCATAAATTTAAGGACAAAAAGAAAAAAACACAAAGAACAAAGAGAAAAATAGGAATATAATAGATTTTAAGCCAAATATGCCTTAAAAGTAATCAGAATGAATATTCTAATCTAATAAAATGTTGAAGCATATCAGGTGGGTATGCAACTAAAGGCTTGTTTATAAAAGATATATTTTAAATATAAGGACTCAGAAACTTTGGAGCTAGAAATATGGAGGTGTACCATACAAATATTTATCATAAGGTGCTAGTACAGCTTTACTATTATCAGACAATGTAGGTTGCAAGGCAAAGAGTATTGGTAGAGATAAATAGAGAGTTTTCATAGTTATAGAGAGGTGTAAGGCAAACCCACTAGTGAAACATCACAATTCCAAATTTGAATTTACCTAGTAACAGACTCAAAAACACATGAATCAGAAACTAACAGAAATAAGAGGAAGAAATGGTCAGATTCCCAGTCATTTCAGGCAAGAGGTCTCTGCCGTAGTCAATCAGCCAATGTTGACAAGAGTAGGTTAGCTGACTGTATGTTTTCTCTTATTATAGTTTCTCCTAGTGGGGGGTTGGCAGTAAATCTATTATCTGTGTTCCATGCAGAGTCAAGACACAGTCTCTAAAGCCTTTATGGGAGTTTGGAGATGAATGCAAATGATCTCTGTGAAATCACGTAATGGTAATCACATACAAAGTATGATTGTTAAGTCTCATGTTTCAGTTGGGATGAAAGTGTTAAGCAAAGGTCGTAAAAGGCAACCCACATGGGCTTGGGAATCAAACACACTTGGTTCAACTTCCAGAACCACCACAGCCTAACTGCAGTGTCAACTACATACCTTCATGAGACTTTGGTCCTTTATCCTGACATAGAGATAACACAGCGGCAATGATCACCTGCTAAAGGACAGGCTGATCAGAAAGGGCTGAGCTCTAAAATGTGCTGGACCAGCCTAATGAGATACTTTGTAAGATTAAAGATAAAGATGGTGCTTCCATTGATCTTAAAGATCCAGTGCCCCAACATCAGAAATCTTTCCTTTTCAGCCAATTCATTGCAGGTTTAGCAGAAATAGCAAATCAGAATATATTTCTGTAGTTACTTTAAATTTTACAGAAAATGGAAAGAAATTAAGAGAAAAGTTCCAGGCCAGATATAAGAGTCCTCATTAAAGATGAGTTTTCTAGAGGTCACTAATAAGATGAGGTCTGGGTGTTATCATTGGGTTAATACAGATGGACATTCAGTCTCCTTTAAAAGGCAATAAATACTCTCATACTTCTGTGCTTTTACACCTGTCAGTCACTCTGCTGAGAATGCGTCTTCCTTCTCTACTTGACTCCTACTTGCACTTCAAAAGTAACTGTATATATAGTTTACCAGGTAAGTAGTGATACTATGAATAATGCACATTATTTAAAATTTCCTGATTCTGTTAGGCAGGACTATTGGTTTCATGTGACAGAAACCCAGGTGAAACAAAACAGCATTTAGTGGCTCATGGTACAGAGATGGTTGTAGCCATGGACATGTCCCTTAGGTTCTAACGTTTTTTTTCCCTTCTCTGTTGACTTCAGTCTCATGCTAGCCCTACCCTAACAACTCTAGGCTTACATACAACCACTTCAGTGACCTTGAAGGAAGAGTTATCATTTCTCCTCTATCCCAGTAGAATGGCTAAAGAGATAGTTTATGTCATTGAAACAATCTCTATGAGATACGAAAATACAGTACTCCAATTGGACAGGACTGGGTCCTGGGCCAGCCCTAGGCCCCAAGGTAACTTTATACTTTATGGATACTGTTTGATTATCGCTCCAATTTCACAAGGAACTTGTGCTGAGTTTCACAAGGGTCTCATGCTTAGAGAGTTCATTGCACCCTGAAGAGGTAGTAGAGAGCCATGGTTAGGTTAGTAATGCCATGGATAAGAGAAGAGAGTCGAGTTAGATTGCCTAGGTCAGACTTTAGGATCAACCACTTTCCGATTCTGACAATAACCACTTATTCTTTCTGAGCCTAATTCTTCATTTTAAAATAGGAATAACAATAGATAATAATAGTGTCTATCTCACAGGGTTGTAGTGAGCATTAAATTAATGAAAACATGCAGAGTGCTTAGGATGAGGCCTGGGACTTTTTGAATATATATAACCTTTATAATTTTAAAATGCATTTTATTAATTTTACTGTTACAGCTGTACCAATTTTTCCTCCCTTCCCCCCTCCACACAGTACACCCATTCCCTTCTGCAATGTCCCCCTTAGTTCATGTCCATATGTCATGCATCCAAGTTCTTTGGCTTTTCCATTTCCTTTATTTTTCTTAACATTCCCCCTGTCTGTTCTGTAACCACCGATGTATACTTCTTTTTTTACTTTCACATCCAAACAACTCACCATTTAATTACTGTCTTCTAACTGTCAGCCTCTCAAATCATATTAGTATGAAGTTTTCTTTATAATTTTTTAACTCATTGTTCTCTCACTGTTGTTCTTGAAATACAGCACAGTTCCTGGTACATGGAATGCATTTATATATTTATAATAAATAAATAAAGATCATTTGCTTTTTCTAACAATCCTATGAATTTAGTGTCATGATACTCATTTTATAGATGAACATAAGGAAAGCAGAGAGGGGTTAAGGTCATGTAACTACTAATTATTTAAGCCTTGGTTAATCTTAGACCTGTCTGGCTGCAGAATTTGGGCTCATATCCATGCATTAACCAACTTTAAGCTGTATTGACAGTTTAGCTATTAACCCTTCTAGGGGAATTTCCTTAATGTTGGAACTGGCAGTGGTGAGAGAGGCTGCTTTTTCCGAGTCTTGCTATTTGCCTACTTGTGTATCTAAGGGCAGGGTTCGTGTCTTGCTGTCTTTGAACCTCCAGTTTCTACCACATTGTTAGTTTATTAATTGAATTGTTAGTCAAATAAATGAATGTTAAACAATAACATGGATGTATATTGAGAGTATGAATAAACTAAACTCTTGTTTTACCTGAGAAAGATCGCTTTGGGAAGATGTTTCCTTTTGGGAAGAGAATTAAGAAGAAAGTAGCAATCTCATATATTTGTGCTCACAGCAGAGAAGGTTGTGGAGATTGCTATGAAATCAGTGGGCAAGGATTCATGGGTCTCTGAAACTCAGTTCTTCACTTTACAACATAGTTGCTAAAACTCAGAGGGAGAAAGAAGGTTGTCCATAGTCATGAAGTCTGAGAATGACCCAAGTGAGAACCCAGTTTTCTGAGTCCCCATTACAGATTCTTTCCACTATCTCATATGATGAATAATTTGGAGACATAGACCAGCCCAGGGGAAATAAGGAAAGAACCATTAGCCACTAGCTTTATGGAAACGGTTTGAAAATGAAAATACATTAAACATTTGGCAAATGAAGAAAAATGCACTAACAATGACAGCAGGAAAAAAGACAGGGAAAAATTTATTAACTTATATATCAGGCTGAGGCCAACCTGGTGCTGGGTCTGGCTTTGAAATGGGAGAGAATTCTCAGCTGCTCTTGAGTGGAACAGATTTCTTTGCTACTGAAACCAATGCAGGTAGATAACAAATCATTGTGAAATGCCCAGGAGCACCACGGATCCCAGGGCCCCCTTTCCTCTTTCCCTTAGAGTAGTAGCTAAATGCTTGCCAAGGGCAGACCTGCTCTGGCCCTGCCTCAAGCCATAGAAAGAATGCAGTTGCTGGGCCTCACTTGATTTTACCATCCTCTAGGTGCATGCAATTGGGAAGTCCACTTACTTATTCTCTCTAAACCCAAGTTTCCTCACGTACACAATGGGGCTGTTAATCTTTAACTAAGAGGCTGCCAAGGATTAAGTGAGATAGACTATGTAAAATTCCTAGAACAGAGAAGCTATTCAGCAAATGACAATTATTGTTATTATTTCAAAAGTGATTGTCCACAGTACACATTGATAACAGGTAAATCCATAACACACATATGTGAATTAATATGGTCACTGGAGCATAGAAACAAATTATGAAAATCATGATACTAAGGCTCAAGGAAACTAGAACCAGTGGCTTGAATGCTACTGGACTCTCTCTTTCTCTCTCTCTTTTTATTTTTTATGACAGCTTTTCCTTGCAGGTCTGTTTATGTTCTCTTTCCCTACTCCTCTTTCCTCTCTCTTCACACTAGTACCCTCTGGGCCTCATTCTCCAAAACAGGGTCAAAATTAGGGTGAGGCAAGTGAGGCACCTTGGGTCTACAATTTAATGGGCCCCTCACTTTCAGGTTCTACAAGTATTGACTTCTAAATTTGGTGTCTCAGGTGCCTTGCTTGCCTCACCCTTGACCCTGTCCTGCTGGAAAATAGAGCTGCCAAGAGAAACCAAATGCTGAAAAGCAAACAACAACAACAAAACGTGTTTCTATCACTTTTCTCTCTTGGTTGAAAGCCAAAACTTATTTTTTTTTTTTTTAATTTATTAATTTTGGAGAGAAGGGAAGGGAGAGAGGCAGAGAGGGAGAGAATCATCAATGTATGGTTCCCTTTCACCTGCCTCTAGCTACAGACCTGACTGGAGACTTGGTTTGCAACCTGGTTATGTGCCCTGGCTGGAAATCGAACCAGCAGCCTTTGGGTTCACATGCTGGCACCTTATCCATTGTGCCACCAGCCAGGGCGAGCAAGCCAAAACTTCTTAGGGAAGGTATGTCTAGGATCAGTTAGAGTTAGTGTGCACCATGTGTCAGCTAACCATGATTAAGGGTTGGGTACCTTTCACACAGCAAGAGAACCATGGTACCTGTTCAGCAGAGGCTAGGGAGGAAGCATAAGGAAAGATTTTTAGAAAAGAAGTGCAGAGCAGAGAATGTGTTTCCATTATTCCATATATTAGGTCATTGCTTGCTGTTGGTGCTGTAGTGGTTTGAGTGGCATAGTCCCCCCAAAGATACGTCCTCATCCTATCCCCTAGAACCTGTGAATGTAAATGTATTTAGAAAGAAAGAAAGAAAGAAAAAAACAACCTTTGCAGGTATAATTAAAGATGTTGAGATGAGATTATCCTGGGTTATCCAGGTGGGCCCTAAGTACCAAGACAAATGTCCTTGTAAGAGACAGAGACACACCAAAGAGAACAGAGAGGAAAGGGTGATGTAAAGATGAAGGCAGGAATTAGAGTAATGCAGCCATAAGCCAAAGAATGCCTGGGGTGTTGGACTTTGGACCTCTGGTTACTAGAACTGTGAGAGAATAAATTTCTGTAGTTTTAAGCCACCAAGTATGTGGTAACCTGTTATGATGGCCCTAGGGAATTGACACAGGTGCAAAGTAATAAATCTTGGGCCAGTCATATGATTTCAGTGGCCCTCAGGGGAGAATGTGTAACACAATGATTAAGAGCCAGGCTACTGAGTTTGGATACTGATTCTGCCACTAAATAGAGATCATTTTGGGTAATTATTTAACCTCTCTGAACTTCAATCCCTCATTACTAAAATTAGAATAATATTAGTTAATTTGCACAAACCTTAGAATAGTACCTGGAATACTATACACTTACTGAGAGCCACAGTTACTCATGTGTAAATTTGGGGTGGTAATGTTAATTCCCTTGCCCATTTCATCATGTTGTTGGAATGGTTCACTAAGAGGGTAAATGTGAATTACGTTCAAGTCAAATAATCTACATGTACTAGGAAATAGGGTAGGAAAGATAGGGGAGAGAGGGATAAAATAAGCTAAATAAGGTATGTATTCTTGAGGGGCTGACAGCCCTGTTATAAACTAATATTGCCCCAAAATTTCTGTGTTGAAGCCCTAACTTCCAATGTGATTGAATTTGGAAATACAGCTTTTAGGAGGTAATTAAGGTAAATGAGCTCATGGTGTGGGGCCCTACTCTGATAGCATTGATATCTATAATAAAAGGAAGAGAAAGCAAAGACCTCTCTCTCTATATGCACAGAAGAAAAGCCATGTAAGGACACAGTTAAGAAGGAGCCTGCAGTCAAGGAAGAGAGCTCTCACCGGAAACCACCTCCTGCTGGCACCGTGATCTTGGACTTCCAGCCTCCAGACAGTGAGAAATAAATGTCTGTTGTTTATGCTATCCAGGCTGTGGTGGAATCTTATAGCAGTCCAAGAAGACTAACGTAAGTTTATTAGTGGGAATTATAAAGCAATATGTATTATAATTATTGTATTTTGCTACTATTAACACTAACAGATAATTTTTCCAACCAATATACTGTATATGGAATGAAAAAGGATGTTTCTGAGGTACAAAACTTTTTTGTTTTACACTCTGACTCTAAGAGGTTTGTGCAGACACATAGTGAACTTCAGGATAGTTGACAACTCTAAATGAAATGCCCCCTTGAGGGATGTAAGCAAGGAAGGAATTAGGATAAAACAAAACACTTTCTACTCAGAGAGACTTTGTCTTTGTGAAATGGGTTTTCTTCAACAGCCTATTCTCCTATATATTTATCTTCATTTTGGAAGTCTTTTAAAATTAAACAGTACTTTTCCTCCAATACAGATGGAAATGAGTCTAAGATAGAATATTATCCCCTTACTGGAACAGGAAAATATGTTTCCTTCCACATATTAGACAATGATCATTTTTTAAATGTCTCTGCCAGTAACTTTCTGCTCATCTTTTCAGGTGTACTTAAATGTCACATCTTCCATGAGAAGGTTTTCCTTCTTGAACACTGCTTCTCTCAAATTAGAATTAATAAACCCCTCCCTCCTCTGTGCCTGTCCTCTGTCACATTCCGACTTGGGGTAGACACATCTCACTAGATGTAAGACCTTCAAAGTCAAGGGCAATTACTTTTAGTCCTAAACTCATTCCCCTTCCCATAGTCAATGGGGTGCACACAGTAAAAATATTTCAATATATGGGTTGAAAGGGGCCTCACCTCTCCTTATTTAAAAACACACTCATGTACACTGAGTTTACCAAAGGAATGCTAAAAATGAAACATTTGAAAGTCAAAAACTGGTATCTTATCCTGACCACTATAATCCTGTGCATTGAACCCTGGTGGACCCACCCACAGACCCCATTTCTGGCAGCCACTTAAACCCAATGTGGGGAAGTATGGATGTTCCTGTGGTAATTACCTCAAACCTTTTGGCTTGGCTCCTCCCTCCTACAAGTATTCTGACTTTTGTGCCACTGTATCCAAATTTGACTTCTTATTTCTGCTTCTTGAGCATAATAGATGGATTTACCTTTGCTCAGCACTGATGTTTCAGTCTCTCAGGGCTGTAGACCTCAGCACTGTGCACTGTGTGCTAGAAAAGTGGCTTTTGAAGAGTGGTTCCTGGACCAGCATCATCTGGGAATATGTGAGAAGTAAAAGTTACACAGCTGCTCCCCAGAACTGCTGACTCAGAAACTCTGGGGGTGGGGAGACCATGCCCAGCCATCTGTTTTTTAATGGCTTTCCAGATAATTCTTATCATGCTAAACTTTAAGAATGACCACCATAGAAAACTTACCGAATTTGTTTGAGTCCTCAAATCTCAACTGTGTGTATATAATTTCACTTCAGTAAAGTGATTTCTGTGACTTAATAAATCTTAAATGTCCGCTAAGCTCACAAGGAAGGTACTAAATAAGCAGTTGAATCTGAACTTAGTAGTCCAGTGTTTGTGCTTTGGGTCTGAGTAACCATGATTTCATTTCACAGGGCCTGCTATTCACATGGGCTTTCGTGCACCTGTTTCATAAGACAACAACACTCCCACCTGCACTGTGGTGAGCTCTCTGTCACCTGGCGCATATGCTGCTTTGAGTCTCATCACACCTTAGCGAACGAACACATGGGCCCATATGTTAGCCAACGTGTTTATATTCTTTTATCCAGAAAAAGGAAATATGCTTCACAATAAATGTTTGCATACTTTGGAGCAGATTTTTTTTAAATGAGAGAGAGAGAAAGACAGAGACAGAAGCGATGGTTGGAGAAAGTTGAAGATTTGATCCTTTGTGATAATTTTTATCACCCAACCTTGAAAAGAGCCTGCCTGGTAATTGGGAAGGATCTGAACTGAGGTTGTCTCAGGTGAGACAGTCAGCATGGAAAGAGTCAATGGCTAAGAAGTAAGAACCGTCATAACCCAGGCTAGGGCACCAAAACTAAGAGAAAGTCTCCAAGCTAAGGGGCAGGAACCAGGAACTGGAAAGACATGGGAGATAGGCTATACATAATTTAGGAGGTTGCCAGGTGATTGCCAGAGTGCCCACAATATATTTTACTTGACTTTTAGTATCCAATGGGGGTGAATTGCTTTTAGAAACAACAAAAGGTTTTATTTATTTAAATAACTGTGATTCAATAGTAATGATAATCAGCCCTGGCCAGTGCAGCTCAGTTGGTTGGAGCATTGTCCCATAGATTGCAAGTTCGCAGGTTTGATTTCAAGGCAGACACCTGCCTAGGTTAGAGGTTCAGTCCCAGATTGGGGTGTGAATGAGAGGCAACTCACGGATGTTTATTTCTGTCTCACATTGATGTTTCTCTCCCTCTCTCTCTTCTCTTCCCTTCTCTTTAAAATCAATAAGCATGTTCTTGGGTGAGGCTAAAAAATAATGATAATCAACATTGTCTTTATTAATGATAGTGATAGTATGTGATATAATAAACAGATGTGTTTTTAGTTCATCCTTTACTTGTGTGAGTCTGCTTCATTCTGTGGTATTTTTCCATTCAGGCTCAGACACAAGAAAAAAGTATTATTGCAAAAGCGAGCAGCTGTCGGTAGAGAAAATGAGAAACTAAATAAATAAATACATAAATTTATTATTTTTTTGTTCTGTTTTAGAAAACAACAGTTTAGGTGTGACAAAGGAAAATTTGGAAAAAGATGAGGTCTGGAAGAATTATATTCAACCCTTTTTCCCCATGCTCACCATCAGGAAAGTTACACTAGATAAATGTGATTCTTCAAACTAGAGAAGAGGACATTTGAAGAACGTAGAACACAGGTTAGTCACTGCTGAAGGCTTGTCCTAGTCTTTCCTTTCCTTCAGCCTTCATCCATGATAAGAAACAGAAACTGCAGGACCTCAGATAAATATGGGGATCTAAGAATAGCAGAAACCCATACTTACCTCCTGCCCATAACTCTGGGGGAGTAGATTCACAGATGGTCCCCATAGCACTAAGTCAGGCATCATAGAGTATGGAATTATGTCAAGTTTGGTGTTAGGTTCTCTAAATATGTTTTTTGAAAACAATTCTATGTTATTGGACTATTTTTTAAAGAGGAAGAAAGGAGATGTAAATAATAAGATAATGATCGCACAGCAAGTACGTAAGGAGAGGTGGCAAATTCAATGAGGCAGCAGATGGGGAAAAGATGCTCTTGGTAGCATTCAGAGTTCTGCCTGCATACAGTTTATGTGAATGTAGATAGGACACACAGTCTCCCCTCATCGATAAGGGTATGGGAATTTGCTTTGGCTACACCATAGTCCTCCAGAAGATAAGCATAATGGGGCATTTGATTTATCCTGCTTGGGGTTCTCTGAGTTTCTTCAATCTGTGGCTTACTGTCATTGGTTATTTATATCTTTATTTGGTGAAATTATTGGCCTTTATTCCTTCAAATATTTTTTTCTGAATCATTATTTTTGACTCTTTTCTTCTAAAATTCCAGTTACACATATAATAGACTATTTGATATTGTCACACAGCTCTTGAATGTTCTGTTCTTTTTTTGTTTGTTTGTTTCTGTGTATTTTTGTTTTTTTTCCTTCATGGCAATTTTCAGTTGATCTATCTTTACATTCACTGATTCTTTCCTTGGCTGTGTCTAACTTAATGATGAGCCTTACAAAGGAAATCTTTATCTCTAGTGTAGCCATTTTAAGTTTCTACTATTGCCATTTGCCTCTTATGATTTCCATTTCTCTACTGATATTTCCATATTTTCTACCTTTTAAAAAAGATTTTATTTATTATTTTTAGAGAGAGGGGAAAGGAGAGAGGCAGAGAGGGAGAGAAACATCAATGTATGTTTGCCTTTCACCTGCCTCCAGCTATAGATTTGGCTGGAGACCTGGCTTGCAATCTGTATTTTCCACCTTTTTAATGAAAATGTTCACAAATTAACCATAGTTATTTTAAAGTCCAATACTTGGAGCCTTTCTGATTTTGGCACTGTTCAATTGGTTTTTCTCCTGATGATGGCTGGTTTTCTTTATGTCTCTGCAGTTATTTTTGTTGAATGTTAGACATCTCATGCAGAATAACAGAGACTTGAATAAATGCTATTTACTTCTGAAAACCAGCACACATTTTTTAGACCAATAATGTGGTGTCTGAGAAGATCTAGTTAAAAGCTGAGTGGGGCTTAGGTTTAGATGTTGCTCTGGTTGCCTTCAACAAGCCCCAGGCTAAAAATGCCTGGTGGTTAGGATGAAGTAGTGTGCCTAGCAGGTTATTCTCAATGTATACAGTTGATCCTCATGTACCACAGAGTGTGGTTCTTTTTCCAGGCCTTTTCACCTTTCTCAGTTGTATATTGTTGTTGCTTGTTATTTGGTGTGTGTAAGGCTGGTGGAGGAGGGGCAGAGGAGTTTCTCTTTTTCCTGGTCCAGCCTCAATCTTAGGAAAATGCTATATGCCTGGACCTTTCTTACCTTTCTGCATGCCCCAAACAGGGTCTGCTCTTCAGCTTTGGTAATTTCAAAGAAATTAAGTGAACAGAGCCAGAGATGATGCATGATAGATAGGTAATGTTAGTAAGGAATATGCAAGTAAGGAATATGCAAGTCAATACATTTTGGGGACCTTTTATTGCTGAATAATAATTTAGACTAAGGTGACATATAACTCTAAGACACTATTTTTTCAAATGATTAATAGTATTTTAATCACTTAAATCAGAGACTTAATGTTTAGGGAAATGGTACAGTATTTTAATGAACTGAAAAACAGATCTAATTGTGCTCTCTTCTGTTTAAATGGAATTGTTGGGGAATGGATTAGGGTCATATAATACAATTGGGCAGGATTTTAAGTCATGAGTTTGGTTTTTTACTTCATTTTTCCCATTTCAGAAATGAATGAGAATGGACTAATGTTAGTAATTTTCAACTTATGGGCCATGGAATGCTGAATGGCCTAGTCATTACTTGTAGTATAAATAACTAATGTATTTTATATAGTCTTATGGGTTGAATTGTCCCCATCCACCCACCGAAAATGTATGTTGAAGTCCTAATCCCCAGGTATTTCACAATGTAATCTTATTTGGAAACAGGGTCTTTAGAGTGGGCCCTAATCCAATATGACTGGTGTCTTCCCAAAAAAGGGGATGGTTGGACGCAAAGACATACTCTCATGGAGGTAGTTGTTATGAAGCCAATAGAAAGCGATGTGACTGGCGTGATGCAACTACAAGCCAAGGAAAGCCACAAAGTGCCAGTAAATGCCAGAAGCTAGAGAAGTCAAACAAGAATTCTCCTCTAAAGGCATCAGAGAGAGCACGGTCCTTTTGATGCCTTGATTTCAGACTTCTAGGCTTCAGAATTTAAGGCAATAAATTTCTGTTATTTTAAGCCTTCCATTTTTTTGAACTTTGTTACAGAAGACCTAGGATATTAATAAAGATTTTGAGACTTGGGTGAAGAGTGCTGCTATAACAAAACAAAACAAAACAAAAAAATGTGTAAGTGGCTTGAAGAGATTATTGGTAGAAATATGAATGTTAAGGTTGTTTCTACTAAGGCCTCAGATGGAAATGAGGAATATGTTTTTGCAAATTGGATGAAAGGTGATTCTTGTTATAAAATGGCAGACAGCTTGACGAATTTTACTACATTGGGTAGAAAGAATAACTTATAAGCCCTGGCTGGTGGCACAGTGGATAAGGCACCAGCCTGTGAACCCAAAGGTTTGCTGGTTCAATTCCCATCCAGGGCAACATAACCTGGTTGCCAGCTAGGTCTCTAGCCAGATCCGTAGCTGGAGGCAAGTGAAAGGCAACCATACATTGATATTTCTCTTTCTCTCTTTGCCTGTCTCCCTTCCCATCTCTCTGAAAAATAATAAATAAAATCTTTTTAAAAAAGAATAGCTTATAAGTGATAAACTCAGATATTTAGCTGAGGAGATCTCTTAGCAAAGTGTTTCTTCTTTTTCCTTATAATAAAATGAAAACTGAGAGAGAAAAGTGGAAGAAGGAATTCTGCATCACAACTGCAACACACAAATTCTGACAGAGTTTCTGGCTTGCTGGCCTTCCTGTTGGAGTGCAGACTCAAGACAACAACTCTTGCATGAATTTATAGCCTGCTGATACAAATAGGTATGTGGCTCTTTTCAAAGCTATGTAAATGGTGAAGTAATTCATACAAGCAAATTCACTTAGAAGTGTTATAGTTGATTTTGCCTGTGTACAACCACCAAATCACATGGTTATGTGCTCAGTCTTGAGCCCTTTCCACTGTGAACTTGTCTTTTATCTAACACTATGCTGACTGGTATTGCATGCTTGTGAATCAGATGGTCCATAAGTCCTTGGATTGTAGTGCTGGCTAAAGCTCTGTAAACAGAAAAGTCAACTCATTAAATAGATATCTATCCCTGTGAAGATGGACTGCTGGTCCATTGAGGATGAAGGGAACTCAATTTAGTTAACTTGTTATGAAATGATTTGTTGGGTTGGACATTCTAAGTCAACAGAAACTAGGCCAACCTTAGTAATGCTATTTGGCTTATGCATGACCTCCATTCTTGTTTTTGTGGCTAATCTATTGATATGTCCATCAAACCAGTTCTGGGTGGCTGACTATGAAGGCTGGCTTATGCCACTGGCTGAGTCATTGTGCATACTTGTTCTTTCATGGTGGATGCTCTCTGGTGTGTGTGCTTTAATGTATAATACAAAACTACCTAGTCTGTGGTCTCTCATCTGTATGCATCTACATGTTTCTTTTTTAGACCTCCCTATCTCTAACCTTCTAGGCTTTGCCATTAAGGTCCCTATGATCTTGTCAGATGATTAGCTTTTTCCCAGGAGGATGTGTATATTTTCACTTTTCCTGCCATATAATGTGGAAAAATAGGTTTACTGGTCATAGCCTGGAACATTTTCCCTTTCTGTTATCTTTTACATCTACTCCTAAACTGGGCTGCAATGAAGCTTCACATTTCCCCAATGAATCCCTTGTTTAAAAGTCTATTTTGGTGCCTGCTTCTTGAATGAACCAAATTGAAAAACAAAAACAAACAAAAAAAAGTGGTTTGGATATTAGCTTAAGAAAACAGGACTGGCTCACCCATTGATCAAGTGGCAAGGCAGACCCCTTCCTGAGAGGGAGCATGGGTGATAGTTCCTGGCACAATACTGTACTATAATTGCTGATAATTTCCCCAGTGTAGACCTAGAAAGGTGTCTAGTGGAAGATGGAGTAGAGTTATGGTAAGCCCTGTTGGGAGAATCACAACAGGACCTTGAAGTTCTGAAGCAAGGCCATGATAACTGAAATAGGAAAACTATGCCTTTTGATAACTATTTCTTTGAATGGCACTGGGTTCTAGTAGAAACAGAAGGCTTGCTCATAAGCACCAAAAGAACATGCTCCTGAAAGTACCCATTATGGGCTGAATCACATCAGAGCTACCATTTTTAAGCCATAATAGATTCGGGAATAGTACATTGTATAATAAAAATGGTACATTAAAAATTGATTTAGAATGTGTGAGTGAAAAGGGGAAGGGAACAAAAGTCAGCAGAGTGAGCCTTCATATCACTATGCAGATACCTGAAAGCTCTGAGAAGAGAAAGGAAAGGAAGGGGGATAAACAGGAAGAGCCTCAGACTGTAGTGCAATTGGCCAGGCTTATGAGAACTCTCTAAGCAAAGGGTGGCTGTTAGAAGTGTCTCACATCAAGTGGAATGACCTAGCTATAGCACCCCTGTTGTACTTGGTCATTGGTTGGGAGAAGCCTTGAGTAAATATGAACAGTTTGTTGGATTCAAAGTGCATTGGCTGCAGGCTACCAGTCAACCAGCCTTGTTAGAAAAATGCTCTGTTGAATGGAGATCTAAATGGTGCTCCTCTATTGCTGCCACATCTACTGAGTTGTAAAAATTGATATCCCCTTTTTCCTCTTTCTCTATGTTACACAGCACCCTCCTTGCACAAAGGCAGAGTCTTAACATATGCTGTTTCACTTCTGCTTGGAAAACTCTTCATCTTCCCCGTCATTCCACTGGCTCTTCAGATCACAGCTCAAATATCATGTCTCACAGAAGCTTTCTTTGAACTTCTAGAGATCAGCATCTTTATCATCCTTACAATCTGATTTCATAACCCACTGTAGTTTTTATTTATGGTACTTATCAAAGTTTGTAATTACACATTAATAAAATGATTTTTTATTTTATTAAAAAATTTTAAAGATATTATTCATTATTTTCAGAGAGAAGGGCAGGGAGGGAGGAAGAAAGGGAGAAAAGCATCAATGTATGGCTGCCTTTCACCTGCCTCCAGCTGCGGACCTGGCTGGAGACCTGGCTGGAGACCTGGTTATGTGCCCTGACTGGGGAATCAATTAATGACTCCGTTGTCTTCATTCAGTTCAACTAATTTTTCTTTAATAATTAAGAAATTCTAAGAACCTTAGGTTCATAAACTGGATATAAATTGCCATCATCCTATATACTATAAATGAAAGTACAGAACATTCAAAGATATTAATGACAGAAAGTTATAGTTTATTTAAAAAATTATCTCTGTCCTGAATATGGAGTTAAATAAAAGAAAATTATTTATTTTTGAAGAATTTTTCTTATTTGGATTCCTGGTCTTCAAGACTTTATATATGGGCTTATAATGAAAATTCTAATAGTAAAACTAATGACATCAGTATAATTTAATCATTTTACTATGTGCTATATATCATATTATCTCCTAAAAGAACTATTTTACTAAAAACTCTCAACTGATATGTAGGTATTATTATTATCATCATTTTGTAGCTGAGAAAAGTAGCACTTCATGAGGTTACGTATTTTCTCCAAGGTCTCAGACATAGCACTTAGGTTTAGATCTATAATATCTGTCTGACTCCAATGACCTTGGTCATATCGACATCCTAAAGTTGCTTCAATTTTTGTTTCTTTCTGGACGTTATCTACAGAAAAAACTAACATTGAAATTTTACTTAATTTGAATCTTGGTTGAAATAAAATTTGAGCCCCAGATTCTCCTTAACAGGAAAAACATTCTCCTTAGACTGCTTCCTCCCTTCCCCTCTCCTATTACTGCACCTGGGTATCTTTCCTGTTTATTCTTATTAATAAGTCCAAGGCCAAACTTAGTGCTTGAGTTCCCATATCAATCATTTTCTTTGGGTCCCTTTTTCAGTGGACCAAAAGACACTATGATGCTATGATGGTGAGCATAAATGTCTTTCTTGGTTTCCCTTTCAATGAAGGAAAACCATATTCCCAGGCATTCAGGCTTGACATCTCAAAGCTAATCACTTCTTCATCAAACAATTCTTAATGTGAGTTTACTGAGGATATAGTTCATGCTCTATTATCTCTGTATGTATCCTGCGCATGTCTGGAATGAAATAGGTGCTTAAGAAGTAATGGCAGAATGACTCCTCTCCCTGACCCCAGGCGTCCATTGGAGGTAAAACAGTGCTAAAGGCAACAGATTTCTCCAGTGAGGAGCATATTCTGTTAATTGCAGTGCTTTCTAACTGAGGACAATGGATGTGTCAGTCAATTCTTTGAAAATATTATGAAAAGTTTTTGTCTGGGTATATGTAGTCAATTTTGTAGGAAAGCACACATGCTTCAAAGTGTTTAATATTAATAATTACTGGTTCTTGGAATTTTGCAACATAGAGATCACCATCTTTAAGAGCAATTTCAGTGAGGTGTAGAGGCAAAATCAGCTGTCAGAATGTTAAGGGAATGGATAATAAAAAATGGGCACAAAGGTAGGTTTAAACAAGGAGGGAAAAGTAAAGGTGGATATAGGTTTCAGGAATGGAGAGTCCTGAACTGTGTGAGAAGTATAAGAGCTACATTGACCACTGAGCCATGTTCTTTACATAAGTTATATATTACTTTATTGATCAATTCTATTTTGAGGCTGATGGAATTGTGGGAAGAGGCTAAGAAAACAAAACAGAAGAATTGGCCTTTGAGAGTGTGAGGAACACCTCATTTTCTGAGACTTGAAAGAGGAAGGAATTACATGTACAAATACAAATGAGGGAAGCAGAACCTAAGTTGCTTTATACAGGTGACCTCAAATTTCTCTATCAAATACAAGGCAAGATCTCAAACAAAAGTGAGGAGGTGAAGTTGGGTGTGGGACTTGAGGAAATGGGGCAAGCTTTTAAAAAATGACTGAGAGGCATTTTTTCTTTACATAAAAGTGTTTATTAGCCCTGGCTGGTGTGGCTCAGTGGATTGAACACCAGCCTGTGAGCCAAAGGGTCACCAGTTGGATTCCCAGTGAGAGCACATGCCTGGGTTGCGGGCCAGGTCCCCAGCTGGAAGCATGCGAGAGGCAACCACCCATTGATGTTTCTTTTCCTCTCTTTCTCCCTCTCTATCCCCCCTCTGTAAAATAAGTAAATAACTAAAATATTTAAAAATATATTGGTTAAGCACCTATTGTGTAGGTATTGAGAGTACATGATTCTTGTTCTCAAATTATGTGCTTATTTCTTATTAGTATCTAGCCTGGTGCTTTGAGCACAGTAGGTAAATATTAAGGTTTTTAGGTCAACTGAACTGAACCCACAAGAACTCTTGCAATTTTTTTTTTTAATAAGAAAAAGTTTATTTAGGAAGTCACAGGGATAAAAGAAGTAAGCCATAGAAGAAATGGGCTCAGGAAAGGAGTTAGAGGCAAAAGAAGGGCCCTTACTTAGGAGGAAGAGAGAGGCAAGAAAAGTCACCTTGGGGAAGTGGTGGGGAAAGACATTGGGTGCTCCATAGAAAGAGCCACCCTCTCACAAAGTTTAAGCAAAGCTTCAGGATCTTAGGCCATGGTGAGCATTCTTGGCAACCAAATCGCAGAGATCTGCCAGTTGGGAATATAGTTTGCAATATTTAGTGTCTGAAAATACATTTTGAGCAGGGTTCTCAACCTTAGCACTATAAACAATTAGACTGGATAATTCTTTGGGGAGCTGTCTTGTACATTGTGGAATATTTTGTAGTGCCCCTTCCCCCAACTCCCACCCAATCCTGAGAAAAGTAACTACAGAGACTGTGAAATGTCTGCTGGAGGACAAAATAGGCTCAGGTTGAGAATCCCTGATTTAGAGTATTGATGGTTGATTAATTTATGTAAAAATAATTGTGCATAGAAAACATCTCAATTCAGAACATCCAGTCATCAGGTGGTGATTATCAAGGCTTTGTTTCTCCCTATTTGCTTACTGAATGTTATTTAAACAGGCTTCATTTCTCCAGAAGAGAGAAACAAGGCGAACCTCATGGGCTGATCATTCTCTCCCCTAGTGGGTTAAATGGAAGGGTGCCTCCATTTATTTGCTCTTTGTCTTCCTTCCTTTAGGAATGGAGAAAGTGGATTGTCCCAACTGCTCATACTTTACAGTGACTGTACCTATGTTCATATAGCATGTCCCATGCATGCAGTGAAATAAATGTTGGATTCAAAATCAAAGGTCTTGAGTTGAAAACCAACAGTTATATAATTTTGGCAAATCAATTATTTTGTTATTTCATTGTTATACCATTGTTTTGATAATCACGTTTGAAGGATAGAGCTTTATATACTATAAAACCCTGTGAACACTGAGAATTAATATTTCTTGCCCATGTGCTTATATTCAAGATGATCCCTTATTTGCAGGTAATGGATTATGAAGATGACTTTAAAAGAAAACTAAAAATATGTGACTTTTCTAATGTGTTGGTGGTAACAGGAAGTCAAAGATGTTGCAAAATTTTCAAGGGTTAGTAGAATATGCTAAAGATGGTAGTTCTGGCCATCCTGGACCTTATTTGTTAACTAGGTTTGTTTTTCTTTCATATTCATTGAATAGTTACCAAGCATCCTTCATATGATAGGTGCTTTCACTGAAACTGATGTATTTACTTTTCAAAATATCTCAATGAGATGTATCATGTTATTCCAGTTTGATATGAGAAGAAATTCAAACTCAGAGAACTTAAATAACTTGTCCCACTTCACAGGACTGGTAACAAATAAGATTTAAGCCCTTATATTCAAATTTCAGGTCCAAGGCCTTTTCCACTATTCCAGATAACCTTTCCTGCAAGAAATGTGTAATAATAAGAGTAATCCATTTACTCGGTTTTCATTAATAAATCCTTCATTTCCACAATATGCAAAGATTTGTGCAAAGCTACTTATAAGAAAACTCCAAACTATCTCCTGACCATACTTCATGATAAGATATTATCTTTTAGAAAGAAATTTTTAATGTTTGAATTCATCCTTTTTTAATATGTAAATCGGAGCCATCATGTGGTCTGAGGCCACAGTTCATTAAAGGATCACAGACATTGCTGGCAGAGGAAAGTAAACCTCAACAGTTGGAGCTGCAAGCCATCTGTCTTTATCTATTTCACATTTTGTCAGAAATCATCAGCATAGTTGGAAAATAGCTGTGACCAACTAATGTTACCAAAATGTAAAGTAGTATGATTAAATGACATACAAAAAATGTTTATTCAGAGATAAAATATATATATTTTCAAAATTAGGAAGAACTCTAAAAATTATTTAAGATATTTATATTGCAAAGCTATTACAGAATATTTGACAGTTTATTGAAGAAAATGGGTTATATACAAATGTTTTATAGGTATAGAATCTTAGTTTCTTACACATGAGCATTGTGATTGAATTTAGACTATCTAACTAAACTTCATTTTTTACAGCTAAGAAAAGTGAGGCCAAAAGAAGTGAAATGGCTTGCCCAAGATCATCAAGTATGGAAAAAAGATGGCTTCTAAGTCTTTTCATTCTATGAAAAGAGGTATTCAGACTATTATTATCATTGTTCTTACAAATACAAATAGTTTTTATTTATTTGATGCATATGATTTTGAAAAATTTACATGTATTAGTTTATTAAATCTACACAGCATATCTAGATGGCAAATATTATCATAGTTATTTTACAGAGAAAGAACTGAGGCTTATGAAGGTTAATAAACTTGCAGTATGGACTCTATTCAAATATACAGAAAGAAATAAATATATAAGCAAATAAATACATGGGAAAAAGTAAAAGCTATTCCTTGGATTACTCTTCTTCCATTTACTAAATGATGAAAGAATGACGAAATTAGAAAAAAGTTACTATTTGGCAAGCATCACAGTATTCATTGATTAAAGGAAAAATCATAAATTGATAAAACTAGCAAGTGAAACATTGGCGGGACTAAGGTATTTACCTGGACCCCAAATTTTGCACTACATGATAATTATTAATTAAAAATAAATTAGACAAATAACATGTTTCTTCTGACCTCACACATTGAGAGCAACGCAACATCACCTCTGGAGCATAACCCAACTAACAAGGAAAATGGGGACAGACTCATAGATGTAGAGCAGGATGACAGCTGGCAGGGGGAAGTTAGAGGGTTGAGGGGTTGAGAGAAAATGAAGAAAGTCTCATGGACGTGGACAACAGTGTGGTGATTGCTGGGCAGAGGGAGTATAGGAGACTAAATGGTCATGGAAAAAATATAATAAAGGATAAATAAAAGATGCATCAGCTGAAACTAGTTATGAGAAAACTCAAAACAATGAGGGACATTCTAAAATATATCTGACTTGTTCTTTTCAATGACATCAATGTCATGAAAGACAGATGTTGAATGTAATATGTAATCCAGGATTCTCTTTTGATATAGAGGACAATTAGGGGCAAGTTGGAAAATATGAATGCAATCTGAAGGTTAGATAATAGAATTAGGTCAACATTAATTTCCTGATTTTGTAATTGTACTATTTTTATATAATAGAAATGCCATTGTTTCTAGAGAGCACACACTGAATTATTAATGGTCATTGTGTCTATAACTTACTTTCACATGGTTCGGAAGAGAATGTGTGTGTGTATGTATGTATGTGAGTGATAAAACAAATGTAAAAATGTGTTAATATTGAAAGACTTTGGGAGAAAGTATAGATGAATTCTTTGTAGTATTCTTGTAAATGGTCTTTAAAACTAAAATCATGTCAAAAAGAAGTTAAAAGACGAAGAAGGGAAATATGCAGCAAGTCCCATCCTCATCCCTGGGATACTTACTGGTCATGGCCTTCCTGAGTTTGAAGGCCATGTTCTCCAGCCTACCAGGTCAGAAAGCATGTCCAGCAAGGTCCCATGAAATACCATGCATTATCTTTCCTTGCATTGTCTCAGGCAAGGAATTCTGTTCACTGAGATTAATATCACTCATGTAATTTCACTAACAATGACTCTTAACATTATCAGACAGTGCTGTTCAGGTGTGAAATCCCAAACCCATTAATTATCCTTTGTAAATTTGTTTCTTCATCCAAAAGAGGGTGTAATAATACTTACATAAAGGGCATTAATGAAGATTAAATGTAATCCTGAGAAGAAAATACCTATGTTTTGAAAAACATGGGGATTTTTTTCAAAACAATGTTGTATTTTTATTGTCCCTCTGATATCTCCTAAGGGACATTAAATAAAGAAATATTAAAATATATGGAAGGCAAAAAGTTTCACTATAACCAAAGTTCAGGACAAAAAAAGATATAAAAGAAAAGAAAGACACAATGTTGTCATCATTATTCACATGTATACTAATTGTTTCCATATAAAATGCAAAGGATTTACTAATAAACTGCTAGACATGATTAGAAAATTTTGCACCATTGATCAAAACTGTATCATTTATAAAATTCATTCTCTCTGTGCATTATCAATAAGTTAGAATATTAATATTAAAAATAATATAATAAAATATTTATACATATATACCCATATAAGAAAAAAATCTAAAACATATTTTCAGGACTTAAAAATTTAACTGAAGAGAATTAAAGAAGATCTAACACAATCAAAAGATATACATGTCATGTTTATGAATAATAGAAAGATTCAAAAGTTTAAAACCATCAAGTTTTCTCAAATTTATCTACTCTTGTGAAAATCTTACTGAGGCTTTTGAGCAACTTGACAAATTGATTCTAAAATTTTTATGAAGAAGGAAAAACTAAAAATTTCCAAAGCTCTCTTGAGGAAAAAAAAAAAAAAAAAACACACACACACACACAGAAAGTGGGGAACATGCCCTATTGAATATCAAGATCCTTATATAAAATAGTATTAATAATAGTGTAGTTTTATTTTGGGAACAAACAAATAAACCAATGAGATCAGAATAGAAATTACAAAGACCTACTTTTAAGTATAAGGAAATGATATATAACAAAACATGCAGTGCAAGCCATTATGTAAAGATAAAACTACTTAATTAATGATGCTGTATACAACAGTACCTATATTGGAAAAACTTAAGTTGGATTTCTATTTCTCTATATACAAAAATCAATCTCAGTTAGATTAAAGAGTCAAATTTGAAAGAGAACCATCATTTTTTTAGAAGATAATATAGGAGAATATTTATGTTACCTTAGGGTACAGGAAGATTTTATAAAAATGACACAAAAACACTACCACAAAAATAAATTATACATTTCATTATTAAATATTTTACAAAAGATACCACTTTGTGTTTCTTATAATGGAGAAAATTTGTAGTCTGTTGATACCAAGTTTTGGTAAAAACATAGAATAAAACAACTCATATTCCTGTTGGTGACTATTTACATTTTACCACTGATTTGGAAAATAATTTCAAGTTTTCTTCTAATTTGAAGATATACCTACCTTCCTAATAAGCAATTCCTTTCAGACTTATATTTTAGAGAAATTATTTTTACATGTTCTGGAGAATGAAGTACAAACATGTCCATTAGTTTGTAATAGCCAAGAAAGGAACAAAAACAAAACAACAAATACCACCAGAGAGGAAACAATTCCGTTGGCCAGAAAGATAAATTGTAGTTTACTAATGCAATAAATTAACACACAACAGTAAAAAGCTACATATATCAGCATTACTGAATAGTGAAAAACTCATTAACATACTCCCATTTGCTCAGGAATGCATAGAAAATTTGGGAAAATGATTAAGAAAAAAATACACAATTTAGTGAGTAAACTAGGGAATGGGATTGAAGAGAAGCACAAGAATTCTCAAGGTATTGTATAATCATGTACCACATTGGAGAAATGTGTTTTTCCCCTTAAGTTGGATGGTACTTAATCTGGATATTTACTTATTTTTAAATATATATTTTTAATAAATATTCCAGTGGGAGCTATTGTATTGTAATTTTATGTAGACCCCTAGACCTCTATTTAAGTATAGGTTTTTATTAAAAACCTGAGAAAAGTTTTGTCTTGCTAAAAAGTCATGCTAAATAACATTTCTCACTTAGTATTTATTAAAGATTCCAGATGAATGATGATTCATTTAGATTCCGTATATTTATCTTTTAATCAAAGTTGTCTGTCTTTGCCAACTTAAAAACAGTAAATTTCCCTTTCCTGTGAATCTAAAGAAATTTAGTATAAATTTCACATAGGAAATGGACTCTGCAATTGTGGGGGCCTCTATTGTAGCCTTTTCTGGTGAAATGTCATCTCATGCTTATTTGCTCATTCTCACTCAGCCCTGCATCCCACCAGCCTTGTAGTAGCAATGACACCACACCCACATCCTTTACCAGGCTGATCCCTGAGTCTCCCAAAGCAACAGATTTGCAACCAGATGATATGAATTTGTGGCTTTACCTATCCATTTACTACCTACATGACTTGATCAAAATTTGTGTCAGGTGGAGTGGGATAAGGGATCAATCAGAGGAGAAAACCTAATACACATTTATTAGGATTGTGTGCTGGACACTGTGGTCGGGCAAAGATGTCCATGTCTTGATCCATGAAGCCTGTGGAGCTGCTACCGTACATGGCAAAAAAAACTTGGCAAATGCAATGGATGATTTCAAGGTGGGCAGGATGCCATGGATTATCAGGTGGGCCCAATGTAATCACAAGTGTCCTTATAAATGGGAAGATAGAGTTGGAGAAGTGTGATGCCCTAAGGAGAAGACAGAGTAATTCCTCGTAGCTCTCTTCCTTTGTTGGGAGAGAGCTATGAGCCAAGGAATGAGGGCAGCTTTAGAAGGTGACAAAGCAGTAACTGAACAACATTCCCCCCCTCCCCCCCTCGCCCGCCCACTGGCTCATACCCCCCCCTTGCTGGCGGGAGTCATCAGAAGAGCAGCAGCCCTGCTGACACCCTCATTGTAGCCAGGTAAGAGCCATTTTTGTACTTCTGGGTTCCAGCATGGTAAGGTCCTCCATTTGTGTTGTTTTCAGCCACGAACTTTGTGATAATATGTCATAATAGTAATAGGAAACAAATAAGGACATATTTTGTGTGTCACTGAAAATCCTTTCAGGCTCCACGATTTGCCCCACTGCTGCTGTAGTGACGATTCTGACTAGCTTTGTGCAGCTGCAACCAGGTGTACCTTACCTCCCCTGCATCTTGCTGAAGGTCATAGGCGTCCCTGAGGAACATAAACAACTCGGAGATGTGTGCCCTAGAGTTGTCCTTGACTAGCACAGGAATCAATGCTAATGAATAAATACTTTTCCATTTTTCCCTTCAGCTAAGAGTTCTAAGTGACCTTCTATGAAACTCCAGGGGTGAAAGGTCAGGCACCAGTCATCTGCACTAGTGACCAACTTGATAACACCCTTGTACGTTTTCCCTTTTCCTTGTCCTCTTCTCTGAACCTTTACTTCTGCATCTGAATTCACTTCCAGAATAAAACCATCAGTGTACCTCAGGTCTGACCTTGGGGAGGTCCAAGACTAAGACAGATATCTGCAGTATGTTGATTGATTTACTTGCATTTCTCATTTACTTGAATTATTCCCCTAGTAGCGTATTTATACATTCATATCTCCATGATTTTGATAAAGTATCTTTAATTCAGAGAAATTAATAAATTTGCAGAAGGTAATTCAAGTAACACACCAAGCAATTAATTGATGAAACCTGCATTTACCTTTCAAGTTACAAGTGAGACCGGTTGCAAAACCTGCATGTTTGCTGAAATACTACTTAAATCCTCAAATGCTTTAGATAGAGATTAAATTGAGTTAAGTGAGAATATGAGCATGAGATTCTGGGGATAGTTAGTTATCAAAAAGAAAAAAGGTGTCCCAAATCTGTAGAATCCATTTGCCATCTTCAGGAAGAGAAATAACACCATGTTCCACCTCATTCTTAAAGTAACATTTAAAATTCAGGGGAAACTCCAAATTGAAAGTGCTGTGTTTCTTAAGACTATTTTGTATATATGGAAAAAAGGCTTTAAGAGTTTGCATCAGTGAAAAACACTGTAGAGGGAGAGGAGAAATCAATCCATCAGACTGTGCCATAATGCAGAAGAGCAGCTGAATCTGATTGCCCTGCACCTTAAGTGCTGGGAAATTCTGGGAATTGGGATCATCTGTCATTTCAGACTTGTCATATTCTGCTAAAATAAAACATATAGGTTCATTTGAAATGTTCTCTTGTGGAAAGCATCTTAAAAATGTATATAATCTCTGTCCCAGTAATTCCATTAGGAATTTATCCAACCCAAAATCTGAAATGCAGAAAAAGATATATATATATGTTGGATATTTATGGCAGCATTCTTTAAAATTATTAAAATTGGAAGCAACCAACATCTCCAAATGCCAGACTAATGGCTAAGCAATAATAATACATTCATACTATGAGATATAGCAATTGAATCTTCAAAATGTATATTATATAAAAATTTAGTTATGGTATAATGTTTATTTTAAATGGGATAATTTAAATTATATGTTGTAAAACAAAACCGCTGCTTTTTTATGAGCCTGAAGGTTAAGACAGTGCTTTTAAAACTATTTTTCTTTAAGTGTTGGGATTATAAGTGATTTTAATTTTAACACTTCAATTTTTCTGAATTTTTATAATGGTCTCTAAAAACTTATAGTTAACAAGAATACAAGTTTTAAAAGTCCTGTTTTTTGTTTCTGAAGAATAAAACTACATAACAATATTTCTTTAAGAACTCTAAAGTGTCATTAAACTATTTGACAAAGGTAGATATTTAAGTCTGCCTACTTTAAAAGTTGAAAGGGTAATCAAGCAGCTACAGAACATACCCCTTATTAGTTTTCTTTTCCATTTTTAATTTTTGCTTTTACTTGATTTTGACCCTTTAATCAACTCTCCACTTTGTGGCTACAGAAACTTTCCATAGAGCAAATCCAACTGTAATACTCCCCTGAGAAAAGCCCTTTGACATCTCTCTATTATCAATGAGGAATAAGTTATTGCCTGTTCAGTTAATTCTCTCTCTCAGTTGAAAAATATCAGACCTAATATCAGTATATTTAATAGAAAAGGGTAATTGACTGCTTTATATTCCTGAGAAGAAATGTGGAGAGCTAGTAGAATTGGGAGAAAAATCCGTAGTAGTTAGTCTCAAGTAGTTCAACCGGGAGATTATTGCTACCCTAATTTGTCTCCTGTGAGTTTTACATCTGTCATCTGCTTTTTCTCCTCTCCATCTAGGCTTTATTGCATTTTACTGCAGTCAGCCATTTTTTGTGTAGTAGGGAATATGATTGTTCTTAGACCCAGATATCAATTTAAACAGAAAGAAAGAGTTTCTTTCTATCAACATCTATATACTGTACTAATCTCATGGGAGGACTGCAATTTTGTTTGCATCACATGCCCACTTCTAGCCTAATCCCTGTGTCCAAAGGACCAGAGTACCATGGCCAAGGGAGGATCACATTATTCCCTCCAACCAGTGGCAAGAGTAGAAGCCACCTTCAAAAGGGAAGATGGGTGTGCTGGGAGACACATGGTAGTAGTTAAGGTCCTTTATCAAATTAAAAAAAAAAAAAAAGGCCTTTGTAAATAGACCACTGTGTACTTCTCAATTCTTTGCTGCTGTCACTTTTTGTGCCATGTATGACTACAGGCATTCTACTATAGTCTATGCTGGTTTAGAACCTGTGCCTTTGCAAAAAGTGTTTCCTTAGTTTGGAAACACCATGAATTATCCACCTTTCTCAACTGGAAAATATTTGCTCTTTTAGTTTCACTTCCTGTAAGAGGTCTTTACTAACTCCAGTTTGTAGATGTTAATTTTCTTGTATATATTTCCACTGTAGACATATTCTGCTTCCACACTATATGGTAAGTCCCTTTAAGGGGTGGGAAGGACAGACTATATCATTTTATGTTTAACTCCAAAACATTAAACAAGGCCCTAAATATATAAAAATCATTCTAAAATGTGTTGAATAAATGTTGAATAAAGAATATACTTTCTAAAAAAGATACATGATAGGGAAAGGAAAGAAATAACTTCAGTAAAATGGTTATCTATGTATAAAGTACATCACTGGATCCCTGCCTTATACTATATACCAAAATCAACTCTAGAACATTTGCAAACATAAATGTCAAAAGCATAATTTAGAAATGTTTACAGAAAATACAGATAATGGTATCTTTCTGACCAGGATGAGAGTTTATTAATGTTTTTAAAAAGAAATCCATAAAAAACTAAATGTTGACTATACTAAAATTGTTCATCAGAGAATATAGCTCAAAGAAAGTATCTTAAGAAGTAAGACCTAAGACCGAGAAGGTTGTGCAAGTTATTTATTGAGCACATGCTCTCAGAAGGAACCTTTAGGGGGATGGATGAAGAAGGCAGTAATATTAGCTGGAGAAGGGCTAAGCAATATGTGATTTTAGCAAAGGCTAGCTTCGTTCATGTGGAGCTCTGAACCATGAATTGT
This sequence comes from Noctilio leporinus, assembly GCA_004026585.1. Classification (NCBI taxonomy): domain Eukaryota; kingdom Metazoa; phylum Chordata; class Mammalia; order Chiroptera; family Noctilionidae; genus Noctilio; species Noctilio leporinus. Next base: position 236,683 of record PVIW01001287.1, on the reverse strand, counting down.
ACCACTGGACAAGTCTTACCTTGAGAGAAATGGGCCAGCCTCTTGTATCTGTCTAGCATCAGTCAATTATTGGCTGCAGGCTGACCCCCAGGGTTTGAGTGAGGCAGATCTACTAGGAAAATCAAAAGATGAAATACAGACCAGCAACTGGGGAAATGCAAATCACCACTGTGATGAGATACCATTTCACTCATGTTACTTTACTGACAAACTATAAGAAGCCAAACAGTTATAATTATTGCAGAGAATGAGGACCATCAGGCTCTCTCCTCCCATACCTTGTTGGTGGGTTATAAATTATTATAATCCCTTTGTAAAAGCAACTTGGCATTTGTCATATAAATATTTACACAACTTACAAATCAGCTACTCCCAAGTATATACTGAAATGAATGTTGAAATATTCATGGCAGCATTATTCATAATAGCAAAAACAAAAACATGAAAATGGCCCAATTTGCCATGAATAGCATATTTTTAAAATTATGGTATATTTATTAATTAGAATATTATTTAGCAGGGAAATTAACGTACAGCTATATAAAATAGTGTGGATAAATATTAATAGTAATGTTTAGTTACAAAAATCAATTTCCTAATGTCTACATACATCATGATAATGTTAATATAATGTTCAAAAATTAGAAAAACTATGCTAATTATAAAGAAACAAAGGAATGATAAAATTTTAACTGAAGATACCTTTGGTTTGGATGATTAAATCAGGGGATGGTGAGATAGAAAAGGGGAACATAGGTGTAGATAGTTAATGACAATGTTTTAGTTGAATGAATGAGTGATGGACCCATTCATCACTCATGGGTATTGGTTATGTTAAAAAATGAACACTACACATACAAAATCAGGAACATAAGTTAAGTAGTGGTGACTGTGATAAAACTAGGGATATGATTAATTCATTTTTGTGCACCTGATGTCTGTTTAAATAAAAGAATAGCTACAAAAAATAGTTATAAGCATCAGGCTTTAAAAATTCTTAATTAAGTCTATTGCATTAGAATTGAAATCAAAAGAAGAGAGTTGATTTTTCTGTTTCCCATTATTTCCCATGGAGTGCTGAACAAGACTTCTGAAGTCCTATTCATCTCACAGTCTTTATCTAAAAATGGTAGTAAAATAACTGTCTTTACAGTCTTGTGTGGCTATCTTCAGATTCAAGAGACCATATCTGTGTGCTCACTGTTTAAATTATTGATAGAAGCACAGAAATACAGGTAGATGCGCAAACACACATATGCTGTATGGATATGGATGATGATAATGACTGAACAATAGTCATGCCATCATAACAAAGAGTATTTACTGAATATGTGCTTTGTTCCAGGCATTAAGCTAAGCACAGTCCAGCTATAGAGTTGTAGCCAGTTGTAAAAATTAATGAACATTCATATAGGGATATAATCAAGTGTTGTTGAGGCACAGAAGACTGAATTGGAAATGCCTTCATGGGAGATAAAATTGTAGCAGATCTTGAAGGATGAGTAGTTTACCAAGAAGGAAGAGAAGAAGAAAGGCCTGCAGGGTAGCTTGAATGGTATGACCTAGATGGGTTTTGGGAATGTTGGGGTTTGGAATTACAGTGGAAGAGGCCTAAGTGAAATTCACCTCCGACAATAGAAGAGTGACCAGACCTCAAATTTCTGAGAGTGAAAAATATATGTCTATACTTGTTATGACTTAAAAAATTATTCATTATATTTAATTTATCCTAAACTAAGCTTTTCCCAAATACTCATAAAGTCCCTCCCCACAGATTAAGTAAATTACTGAAATGAATTGTGCTTTCTGAATCTAAGGGGATGTGAAATCCATTCATAATTAACCTTTTTAAAAAGAAACTATTTTGTGAATCATATGAATACCACTTGTGTTATCACTCTGAGGTCATTTCCTCCATACACAGAAAAATAAACTTCAGGGCTCTATCAATTCTACAAAATTCATTAAAACTTGACTTTTGAGTCTTAAGAAATGTCCTAAAGTTTCTCTTCACTCCAAATTCCCTACCAGATTTATTTTTTAAATTAGCCCTGGGTCTTGTCTTATATTTATTAAACTCTGAGAAAAACCACAAGGCCCACATCATTTGGAGACCTTTAATTCAAGAGCTTAAAAAATCCTCCAACAATAATCAAAAGATGATCATATTACTCATTACTACTGCATGAATAGGGCCTTTTAATGTCTTGTTTTATTTTAGCAGTGTTGGACATAGATGACTGTTTTCTTGTATAATAGAGCCCTGTATTTTGGATGCTTAATTACTTTGAGTGAAATGTCTCATTGTTTCTTATTGTGTTAGAGAAAAGATGAGGAGTGTCATTCCAAACATTGGTCATCAAATTTTTAATTCTTATATTAATTACTTTTCTTCTATGGGATTAAAATTGCAATTCTTCTTTATTTAGATGCTTCATTTTGGTGGAGAAAGTAAACAAGTTCTGGAAGACTACAATACTAGTATATCATGGGGCTAATTCAGTGTATTTCAGCAAATCTAGGGCATCATTTGGTGAATTAGAAGTCATTGTCCCTTGATAGATGGACAGACAGATGGATGATCTTTCCTCTTCTTTCCTCTTAAATGTGTCATTCCCCATGGTTCCTCGCTTGTCCTCATTCTCATTTTGCTTAAAAGGCTTTCTGTGGCTTATCACATCTGGCCTGATAATTGTAATTATTATCTTTAAAAAAAATTTATTTTGTTGTATTACATCCATCCCCTTTTTACTCCCCTCTGTCTGTAATTATTATCTTTGAAGCTAATTATTCCTAAATTTCTACCTTGTACCATTTTCTCACCTTAGCTTCCAAATCCATATATCCAAATTTGTGTATCAATTTGAACATTCCCAAAGCATCTTAGTTTTATCATTTTCAGAATGAAATCCTGTCCTGCTCCCACCTTGCTCTTCTGCCTATACTCCAATATTTACTTAATTATCTCCAACAAAAAGCCTGGGATCATCATTGACCCCTTCCTTCAATGGACCAATTTTCAAGTCTTGAAGATGGTTATTGCTAAAGATTTTTAAAAAATGTTCTTCTGTTTTTATTTCTACTATTATTTCCTTGGGTCTAACCCTTATAATCCCTTGTTCCTATTATTATAATTTCCTTAAATAATTTTCTGCTTCCATTCCTTCCTTAGCTCACTTTTATACTTCATGTACTTTCAGGAATGCACTACTAAAATGAAAATATAAATGGCTATCAGTTGCTTCACACCTTTCAATGGCTTCAAATTGCCCTTAGGAAAATTAAGCACAGTTTAGCATGGCATACGTAGGTCATCGTAATCCAGCTAATAATCTGTTGAGGCCCAGGTCTTGCCACACCCCTCTTCACGTCCTGAGACCTGAACACATCAAACTATTGGCAGTTCCCTGAATTTGCTTATACTCTCTTACCTCAACAACTTTGTATGTCCCTTTTGTCTGAAACATCTTTTCCCTGCTTTCCATTTGTCATAGTCCTCTCCTTTCTTTAAAGACAGCTCAAGCTTCATCTCATTTTAGATGTCTCTTCTTATTCCTGGAGAAAATGAACTGTTTCCTTCTTCTCTATGTCCACAGATTTTTCTCACTCCACCATCATACCTATGGCTTTTGTTTACTCACACGTCAATATATCCCTCCTGAATGATAACCATTTTAAGGTCATGTCTTATGCACCCTGTTCTAAGCACCCTGATCAGTGTCTGACCCAGAACAGGAGCCTAATGAAGATTAGTTTCATAGTATACTGAATTTCTTGAAGAAACAAAATGAAAGCCATAAAGTATGTAAGTTTTTTCTCTTCCTGTCCTCATTTCAGTCCAAGGATTAAATTTTTCCTAGGGTGATTTTGGAAATGCCCACATTCTTTATGAAAAACTCCACCTTTTACTGGCAGAGGTACTGTTTGACTCTATGGCCACAAGACAATGACACAAGAGGGCAATAGTCCAACATCAATACTGTTTGAAAGGCTCAAGTTATTTACCACCAAATCCACCACTTGCCTAAGGTCACAACACTAGGAAGAGATGGAGCTGAGATTGAAATATAGCTCAGTTTGAGTTGTGCCAAGCCCACATGGCTTTCTTCCATCCAGTTTCTCTTCTTGCTTGAGCAAGATTCTGGGCCTGCTTTTCTATTTCTACAATCAGGGAGTCTCTATGACTCCTTTGATCAAATAAAAGCATATGCTTCTTGGTCAAACAAACAATGAGTTGCAGCCTAAATTCCTACTTAATAAAGAGACCTTTCTCTTAAGGAGACAACAAAAATATGCAAAAATAAATTAGCTTTGCTAAAACACATATTTAATTGGTATTGCCAAATAGTGCATTTATGCATTTAGTCTAAAACATATGCATACAGGTTATTTCGCTGTTTTCTCCAAGAAGCGGGATGGTGGGGAGGTGGGGTGGAGAATAACTATGTTCATTTGCATAGCTAGGTACATATACCCAGATGCTTCTTCCCACAACAAAGAAATGATATATTTCAAAATTTAGTTAAAATGCATACCACTTGTAAACTAGAAAAGCTCTGATATTAGTTTTTAAAAATTTCCGCTTATTGAGGTTTCAAAAAAACCTTGGTCAAATTAATCCAGAACCAATGAATGGATAAAAAATAGCACAATAACTATAATGGCCATAGGAATAATAACAATAAAGTCATAATAGCAATACCGGTTGTAATAATAACAACTAAAACTATTTGCCAAGTTTATTTTTAAGCACTTTCATATATGTTATTCTATTTAATCCTCACAATTACTCTGCAGTCAATACAATTGTTTTCTCCATTTTACCGATGTCTTAGTAAGACGTTACTTAAAATCTCTGAGATGCATAGATTGTTACTTGCCTATAGTCACACAACAGTAAGTTATAGAACTAGGATTTAAATTCTGGAAGCCTGGATTCAGAATCTGTATTTAGCCACTATTATAAAATTCCTAAATAGATGATGAATACAGGTACTGTTATAATAAAACACATGTATTTCATCTGTCCAGAAAGTACCCAGTCATATAATTTAAAAAAGAGGCATTTGATGGAGAAGATACAAGATATAAGAAACATTTGTATGTAGGACAATGACTCCTCAGACTCCTTCCAAGTTAACACATTGGGATCTCACACAGTTAGTTCTCTCAGTTGCTATCAGCTGCTCCATCATATTTTCCTGAATCTCATCGATGCTCTGAAATTGCTTCCCTTTCAAAGGTGATTATAGTTCTGAGAACACCCAGAAGTTGCAGTTCACCAAATCTGCTGTAAGGGCGCTGAGTCACCCAGGTGATTGGATGTTTTGCCAAAATACTCTGCATGAGACATGATGCATGAGTGGGTATGTTGTTTTGATGAAGCTGCCAATCACCAGTTGCCCAAACTGCCACTTACTGAATCATCAAAATAGTTCCCAGTGAGGAATGTTCAAGCATAACACAAAATCTGATGCAGATTTGTTGCTCTAATCACTTAGTCATTTGAATGCAACAGTCACATGCTCACTCAATGGCATCTATCACCCCCACTGACTGGTAGAGTGAGGTTGCCTTTGCTCATATGTGTGGATTCCAGTCCACTCTCCTTGGCTGCCAGGTTATATACATGTCACACAAACCATTCTTTTTTTTTTTTTTAATTTTATTGTTGTTGTATTACATCCATCCCCTTTTTGCTCCCCTCTGTCCCTCTCCCCACCCACCCATTCCAAACCATTCTTATTATACTAATAATGACTGGACTTTTTCTGGACAGATCTCTTTATGTGTATGCATATATTCAAATTGTAACAAACATAAATTTGTACATACATAGACACATTTATATGCATACATTATATACAGATACATCTCACATGTGTTATATGCATATAAATAGAGAAATGGAAAATACATATTTATATATACACACAAATACAAAAATATACACTGTGTGATAAATATAAAATGGAAATATAGCAATAACTTTAGTAACATTTTCTACAATAATTCAATGGACTCTCTTAAGTCCAACAACATAAAAATGAGAAAAAAATTTCTTTACAATTATATTTAGTAAATGTTTTCCAGAAAATATTGTTTAATCACTTCAGGGAAGCAGAACTTTCTAAGGCTGTAGCCAAGTTAAACTTTTGAAAATTGTTTTTGTAATGTTTACCCAGTGAGATCATATTTTCAGTGCCCTGATGAAATACAGGTGCAAAGTCTAAATACATTGGCCCCATAGTGCAGTTTCCTGCCGAGTTCCTTTCTTAGCATGGCTGAAATGCTTCCACTTCTTCTCCTTCTACCTCTGTCCTGAACCCCAGAATTTGACTTAATGTGATTCTAACAATATCCCTTGAAAGAAAAAAATGGGGAAAAATGCTATTCATTACCTGTCAGTAACTTTCAACAAGAGTTATTTCATTTAACCAACTCAATGACATTATGTGATATGCATTATTTTTACAAAAGGAGAAACATGGGCCCAGAGAAGTTCAGCAACATAACTCATGAAAACAAAGCTTTTCAGTGATGGAGCCAGAAACTTTGCTGTTCTCTTGTGGTTGGAGCAGAAAAAAAGGAAAAATAGAACTGTTATTTATCTCATTGTAATTGACTATTTACTATGTACTCCTAGAGGGAAATGAATAATCTTATTCATATTTGAATTTCTAGCCATGTATATTGTGCTGACAGAGTATGCACTAGGTAGCTGCTTATATTCTTAATTGATTTTAAAAATATATTAAAAAGTCCAAGGGTGAATATGTGCCAAATGTTTTGCTAGCTTTATATACCTTCTCTCCTTTACATAACTTGAGCATAGCCTTCTAACATTGTACTTGAGGAACCTGAGGGCTAGATATGTACAGCATTTTATCCAGGGGCACCTAATGAATTTAGAAGTGACCATTTGGAATTAGAGCTTCACATGCTACACAAAATAATTCTTCATTATCTCTGTGTTTAGGTGACTGGAACTAAACAGATTTGAACCAAACAGAAAATTATAGTAGATTCCTTACCTATCCAAGTTGCCAGTGCTACTTCACAGACCAGACGGAAAGCATGCTCACTCCTAATAGTGCTAGAAGGTTAAGGCATCAATTTTGTTTTCATGAGCAGAGTGACAGCACCCTCCAGCCTGGGGTCCAGGCCCCCATGCTGAGGTCCAAAGCTGCCAACATGAGCTGGAAGGGTAATATCCTCTTCTGGGGATTCAGACCCACATATCCCTACATGAAAAATAAAATCCATTTTTTTCCCCTTCTTAATTCGATCACATACCCAACTGGCAATCTTGCATATCAAAATGGGAATCCTGGGAGGCTATTGGAATATGCAGATCAACAGAAGCTAATTAGCATTAACTTGCAGCCATCCCGAACTGATTGGCAGCACAGCTGTGGGGACCCAACAAAACATGCTGAGTTGCACGTTTGTCAGGCCACCTGCCACTTGGAGGAATCCGAAATAGTGCAAACCATCCTGCCTTAATAACAGTGACCTTAGTTTGGGAAGAGTAAGGAGCAGACATATTTGGATGATGCAGTAATTAGTGCCAGCTTCACCTGATAAGACTTCAACACTAGGCTTCATGGCAGTACCTTCCTCCTCTGACATGTTGATGTCTTAATTGAGATTGATAGCTCCTCCTGAGGTTACCAGTTTTTTATGAAGTTTACAGTTGTACTCAGGATCAATACAGACCGCAGGCATTGAGGCTCTAGCGCAAGTTGATTTCCAGCTTCCCGGAGCTTTGTGTTTGCTTCTTACATCAAGCACACACTTCAGGAATAAATACAAAAGACACCAGGACAAGTCCAGGGAGCATGGGAGCCAGAGATCTGACTGGGTGACCTAATGTAAGTTACCTAACTTTCTAAGCCTTAGCTCCTTATCTGAATTATGGTACCTTATGGAGTTATTGTGAGCATTGAATGACGTATTGTGTGAAAAGCCCCAGCACCGAAGTAGAGACTCAATATGTGGCAGACGTTCTTTGTGTAGTAATTAAAAGACACTCCAGAGAACTGAGGAACTGACCATTTGGATCCAATTTTTATGACATGTCAATGGAAAGCATTTTAATAATATTTATAAATTAAATCACCATTGCTTTTATTTGGGAAGTTAGCAAAGTATGTTATAAACCTTCATTTTATTCTTTCCAGGTCTATGCCACACACACGTGTGTGCATGTGCACACACACACACACATATATATACACACACATATATATAGTACAGTATGTTATATATAATTAAAGTTCACTATATATAAAGTTTACTATATATTAAAGTTCTTTATATATACACACACATATATAGATACTATATATATAGTGAACTTTAACAATTATTAGGACAGTTGCTAACATTCACTGAGAAATCACTGTATGCCATACGTACATATGATCTTGCCTAATTCTCACATGCCTAGAAGGTGAGTACTACTAATATTTCAAATTTAAAATGTAAAAATAAACAATGACAACAAAACTAAAGTTTGGCAGGCCTAGTAATTTATCAAAGGTCAAACCTTTCGTCATTTCGCCAATTTTTCGTCATCCTGCAGTGTGATTGTCATCTTGCAGATGCTTGATGAGCCAAATAATAATCATATTTAAGATACCCTTGGGTTGTGCTTCATTCTTATTACAGAATTGAGTTCCCTATTTAAAAAGTCTTCAAGGAGAAATTGAAAACTCCCTTGATTGTAAGAAGGAGGTTATGCAGTCAGGGCAAGGTTGGGGAGATTGTTAGATTTCATCTTTGTGGCTTTTAAGGTTCATCACAAATCTGAGTCTCTACTTGACATATTTATTACATTTTAACTATAGTTGAGTAAAAGTTAAATGCAGATTCTAATAGTTGAAGCAGGTGAAAAATAGCAACTTCAGTTTTAAAGGAATTTAACTGTGATGACCCTTGGAAGAGCAGGATTGAGTGGTCTGAACCTTGATGCGGATCCTCACTCTCTTTTGGACCTGGAACTATTAGTTCCATGATCTACTTCATGCAGATGTTCTGAAGTACTGTAGGTTTGCTTTTGTGGAAGTTTCAGTTGTTTTTAAAATGCCAAAATTCCCTTTGACTGTCCATTAGTGAATCTTTTCCAATCGCCTGCCAAAATAGGTTCACTGTGCCAGGAATCCTCTTAGTCACTTTTATTCCACCCCTAACTACCAGTGCTGGTAACCCCTGCTACCTTACACATGGCTTATGAAATATTGCAAAAGAATATTACACTGGGAAGAAATACCAAGTTTGAGGTGGCCAAATTGGTTTCAGCTTGTATCTTGGCTCTCATGCCTTGGTAATGGCAGCTGGAATGCTGGATGGAGTTAGCTTTGAAGCCCCAGTCTAGCTCACTAGGAAAGAGTGAGCATGAGCTCAATGGGCCATGAACCAAGTAAATGCCATTTCTTCTCTAACTTGCTCTGAACCATTGACTGCTTTTTTAAGTAGTTTGAGGTTGGAGAGTGGTAGGCAGAGAAAGCAGGAGGGCACTCTATACCAGGAAGGGAAAAATAGAGTCCTGAAGATAAATAGGGTAACTTGAGTCAGGTAATCCCTTATTGACATCGTCAAACAAAGAAGTAAAATTTAAGCAACTAACATTTTGAAAGCATCTACAATGTTTAAGGAACTTGAGCACATACTGTCACAATCATTTGACAGACGGATAAAACTAAAGAGTCAGAGTTGGACAGGGTGATAGAGCTAACAAATGATAATGACAAGATTGGAGCCCAATCCTCACTTCTGCTTATGTGTATGGTCACTTTGTTAAACAATTCCGTGTCTGAGCCCAGAATGCAAGAACTGTATTAGTTCAGGAATGCACTGTGGAAACCAACGAGTGATACAGAAGGTCCCAATTTTCTGTTATTAGTAACCTTGGACAAGTCACTTATTCTAATGTTAAAAGCTATATTTTATTGAGTCAGGGCATACAATAAGCTCTGAACATAATTGACCATTTATCTCTTATGCTTCTCTAAGAGGGACATATGATTAACTTTGTTCTGCAGGTAAGGTTGTGGGAGGATAAATCATTTTTTAAAGAAATATCTGGTGAGGGTTTGGGTACATGTTCAGGTCTGATAGGACCCAAACCCAAGCTCTTAACAAATCCATTAGGAACTTCAGTTGTAACATAGTAATTTTCAGAATAAATGAAGACTTTTGTGACATTAATGCTATAAGAGGTGATGTGAAAGGGGACAGGTATGTGGGGCCTGCTGAGAAGGGTATTGTATTGACAAGAGAATGAATGACAGTAATGTATTGAAAGTGCCTATGTATAGTGTTTAATGACTAACTCTGAGTCCTGTCTTCATCTTCATTACCACCCTATGTCATGAGATTTTGACTAACAGAGGGTATCAGATCTCAAACTTAAGCCTGGTTTTTTTAATGAGGGCTCTGTATCTTACCAGCTTGGGCTGCTATAAGAAAATACCAGAAACCAGGTAGTTTATCAACAGCTAGCTCTCTGGCCTCCTTCTGCAAAGTGTGTTTTTATCATGTCCATGACAAAAGCCTGTGCTCCTGCAGGTCACCTCATAGAAAGCACCAGTACAGCAAGGAAGACCTTCAGCAGAGTTCATCTTTGTCAAAAATCCTTCATGTCAAGACCCTCAATCTCGTTCTTGGTTTTCTGGAGTTCTGATTTCCAGTTCTTCCTAAAATACACCTCATAATAACCTCCTTTATCAACAGCTTCCTAACACTTGATTAATCTTTTTCTTCCCACTTACGTACCCAACCTGGTACCTAGTTGGTACTGGTGCACTTTGCCTTTGGATTCTATTTCTGACTATCAGAGCAATGTTAACAACAGTACCTGATATTGTTAACTCATGGGGGTACTCTGGGGCTCAACCTATTTTTATTTAGGTTTTATAATCTAGGAGTTCTAGACAGGTGCATGAGGACAAAATGGAGCCTAAAGCCTCTGGTCAGTACAATATTTTGTTTAAGTAGGTTTATTGAGGTATAATCTATGTGCAATCATCAGCATATTCTAACTTTAGAAAATTTCTAAATTTCATCCACATTAAAAAAACAAGATCTAGTGTCTATTTGTAATCACTCCCTGTTTCCACCTCTACCCTAGGTGAACATGAATCCTCCTCTTGTCTCTGTAGGTTTACCTTTTCTAGACATTTAGGTTTTAGACATTTCCTAGAAATGTAATCATACAATATGTAGCTTTTATATCTAACTTCTTTCACTTTGTATAATGTTTTTGAGGTTCATTTATGTTGTAAAATATTAATACTTTGTTCCTTTTTATTACTAAATAGTATTCAATGAAATGGGCATACTACATTTTGTTTAGGCATTGCCCAGTTGATGGACGCTTTTATTATTCCCCCCCTTTTTTTTTCTATTATAATGTTGCTAAGAACTGCTTTTCATATACAAGTTTGGGTAGACATATGTCTTCATTTCTCTTGTATAGGTGCCAATGAGTGGAAATACTGGGTCATATGCTAAATCTATGTTGAACACTTAAACTGCCAAATAATTTTCCAAAGTGGTTGCATCATTTAACATTCCAATTCCCAGTTTCTCCACATTTACACTAGCACTTGTTTTTGTCTCTTTCTGATTACAGCCATTCTAGTGAAGAAGTAACATCCCATTATGGTTTTAATTTGTACTTTCCTAATGCCTAATCATGTTGGGCATTTTCTCATGGGATTATTGGTCCATGTATCTTCTTAGGTGTGATGCCTGTTAAAACTTTCTGTGCATTTTAAAATTGGTTTATCTTAAAATTCTGGATATAAGTCTCTTACCAGATACATAATTTACAAATATTTTCTCCTAATCCGTGACTAGTCTTTCTCACTTTTCTGTGTGAAAAGTCTTTGCCTCTGTCTTTTGAAGCAAAAATGTTTTTAATTTTAATAAAGTCCAATTTATAACATTTATCTTTTATTTCTTGAGCATTTAATGCCATGTCTTTAAAATATTTACTTGCACAGGCCATAAAAATGTACTCCCCTGTCCCCTTTTAATATTTAAAAAATAGTTTTGGCTCATATTTAGTTCTAGGATCCACTTAGAGTTAATTTTTGTGTATGGTGTGAAGAGGAGAAATTCCTTCTTTAGCACACGAATATCTGATTATCTGTGGAGTATTAGCACATGAGTATCTGGTTATCTGTGGGGGACTGCTTTGTGTGGTTTCAGAAGCTATAGCACCTGTGCAAGCCAGGCCAGGAAAGTAGGCCTGTAAGCCCAGACTGAAAACGGGGAAACAGGCAGCAGGCATGATCCAAGATCTTCAAAGAGGTTTCCATGGGAAATCAGAGCTAGGAATGCAATGTAAACCTTGAACCCTGCTCTGCTTTGTGTATATTCTGATCCTAATTAATGGATGTTTGAGTTAAGGCCAGAATGCACTCCTGAACTACATTTTATCAATGCTCTGGCACCAGCAAGTTTGACCATCCATGACCTGGTACTATTCCCTGTGTTTTATGGCTTACTCCACCTGAACATTGATGAGAAATGTCTGCACTCAGCTTTGCCCTAATAAAAGCTGTGTTGAGAAAGGAGATGGTGAGCACTTCCCACTAGAGAGAGTGACCACCTCTTCTCTCCCCAGGAACTTCAAGTCCAGGTCAGTTTGTTCAATTTGTGATTGGGGGGGTTCCTCAAGATGGGGATCACCCATAACTGTCCAAAATACCATTTCTTCAAAAGACTGTTCTTTCTACATTAAATTGTCTTGACATCTTTGTCAAAAATCAACTGCCCATGAGTGTGAGGGTTTACTCTATTCCATTTTTATGATATCTTTATTCTGGTACCACCCTATCTTGATTGTTGTAGCTTTCTAGTACTATTTTTTCCTTTTTATTGAATTTATGGTGGTAACACAGGTAACAAAATTAGAGGTTTCAGGTACACAATTTCGTAACATAATCTGTATGTTGTGTGTTCACCACCCCAAGTCTCCTTTCATCACCATTTAACCCCCCCATACCTTCCTCCACCTCCTCCCAATCCCCTCATCACCCTGTCAACTATTGTTCATCATATCCTTGAGTTTTTTCTTTTCTGTCTCTTTTTTGTTGTTGTTGCTCGATTCCACCACCCAGTCCTCCAACACCCCTCCCTAACACCTGTCAGCCTGCTCTCTATGAGTCTGTCACTTTTGTTTGTTAGTTCATTTTGTTCATTTGATTCCATGTATGAGAGAGATCACATGGTATTTTGTCTTTCGCTAATTTTTTTCACTTAGCATAATGACCCTCAAGTCCATCCGTGCTGTGACAAAAATGTTGAGATTTTCATCTTTTTTTTTGTGGTTGACCAGTATTCCATTGTGTAAACTGTATCACAACTCTTTTATTCATTTGGGCTGCTTCCAAATCTCTGCTATTGTAAACAACTCTGCAATGCACATAGGGCTGCTTATATTCTTTCAAATTAGTGCTATATAAATTCTCAGAAGGGAATTATTGGGTCATAACATAGTTCCTTTGTTTTTTTAGGTAGCCCCATATTGCTGTTCACTGTGGCCGCACCAGTCTGCATTTCCACCAACAATCCCTGAGGGTTCTCTTTCTCCACATGCTCTTAAACACTTACTTACTTATTTATATCCTCATCTGAGGACTTTTTTTTCATTGCTTTTAGAGAGGGAGGAAGGGTGAAAGAGAGGAACACTGATGCATGATTCGTTGCTTCTCATATGCACCTGGGACAGGAATCATACTTGTAAATACCTGGGCTGAGGATCAAACATGCAATCTTTTGGCTATAGAACAATGCCCCAACCAACTGAACCATACCAGTCAGCACACCAATACTTGTTTTCTGTTGACTTATTGATAATAGCTGTTCTGACAGGTATGAGGTTTTAATTTTATTTCTCTATTAGTGACATTAGCATCTTGTCATAAGTTTGCTGCCTATCTCTATGACCTCTCTGGAAAAGTGTTTATTTAAATCCTTTGCCCATTTTTTAAATTGGTTTGCTTGTATTATTATGCTGAGTTGTATAAGATTTTTATAAAGTTTGGATATTAACCTCTATTTGATTGATATATCACTGGCAAATACATTCTTCAATGGGGTGTCTTTTCACTTTGTTGATGGTTTACTTTGTTGTGCAAAACCCTTTTAGTTTATGTAGTTCCATTTCTTTTTTCTTTTGTTTCCCTTGTCTGAGGAGATATATCAGAAAAAATTATGGCTATGGGAAATGTCAGAGAGTTTCCTGCCTTATGTTTTCTTTTAGGATTTATACAGTTTCTAGTGTTACAGTTAAGTCTTTCATCCATTTTGAGTTTATTCTGGTATATGGTGTAAGAAGGTGGTCTAATTTCATTTGTTTTGCACATATCTGTCCAAATTTCCTAACAACATTTAGTGAATAGACTATCTTTACCCCATTGTATGTTCTTGCCATCTTTGTCAAATATCAATTGACCATTAAGGCATGGGTTTATTTCTGGGCTATTTATTCTGTTCCATTGATCTACATGGTTGTTTTTAATGCCAGTGCCATGCTGTTTTGATTATCATGGTCTTGTAATATAGTTTATCAGATAGTGTGATTCCCCAACTTTGTTCTTTTCTCAAAATTGCTCTTGCTAATTTGGACCTTTTGTGGTTCAGTATAAATTTTTGGAATAGTTTTTCTAGTTCCATGAAGTACTTCATTAGTATCTTGACAGAAATTGTGTTGAATCTATAGATTGCTTTGGGAAGTATGCATACTTAATGATATTAATTTTTAAAAAAGATTTTATTCATTATTTTCAGAGAGAAGGGCAGGGTGGGAGGAAGAAGGGGAAAGAAGCACCAGTGTATGGTTGCCTTTCATTTGCCTCCAGCTATGGACCTGGCTGGAGACCTGGCTTGCAACATGGTTATGTGACCTGACTGGGGAATCAAACCAATGACCTTTGGGTTCGCAGGCTGGCACCAATCCACTGAGCCACATCAGCCAGTGCTTGATATTAATTTTTCCTAACCATGAACCCAGAATATGCTTTCATTTATTTATATCTTCTTCAATTTCTTTTTCAATGTCATAATTTTCTGAGTACAGGTCTTTTGCACCCTTGGTTAAATTTATTCCTAGGTATTTTATTTTTTAAAAGCAATTATAAATGGGATGGTTTTCTTAGTTTCCATTTCTGATAGTTCATTATTCAATTGCATAAAAATGCAATTGAGTCCTGGCTGTTGGCACACTGGATAAGGCGCCAGCCTGTGAACCCAAAGGTCACTGGTTCGATTCCCAGCCAGGGCACACATAACCAGGTGGGAAGCCAGGTCTGCAGCCAGTTCTGTAGCTGAGGCAGGTGAAAGGGAACCATATGTTAATGTCTCCCTCTCTGCCTTTCTCCCTTCCCCCTTCCTTTAAGAATAATAAATAAAATCTTTTTAAAAATGCAACTGATTTCTGGGTATTTACTTTGTATCCTGATACTTTACCAAACTCATTAAATTCATTTATTGGTTGTAGTAGGGTTTTTTTGTTTTGTTTTTGTTTTTGTTTTTAATCTTTTGGGCTTTGTAGGGCTTTTGAAGTCAAAAACTGTGAATCCTCCAAGTTTGTTGTCCCCTTCAAGATTGTTTTGGCTATTTAGAAACTTTGCATTTCCATCTGAACTTTCAAATTAGTTTGTCAATTTTTGTAAAACTACTAGATGGAATTTTTGACAGGGATTTGTTTGAACCTTTGAAGCATAGCATTTTAAACCCTTGGAATTTGAAATTGGCTGCTTTTAGGAGGGCAAGTTACTCTCCAATTGCTCAAATTTCCACTGCTTTTTATTACTTTATTACACATTGTTACACATTGCATGACCAACTTGGTCCCTGCAGCATTTGAACTTTCAATTCCATTTCTCCACTTATGGATGCAAAATGAGGAATTCAGTAAGAATGATAAAGATTTGGGCATTCTAAGATTTGGGCATTATTATTGATAAACAGTTATCAGAAAACACTGATTCCTAAGGTTTGAAAGTAGATTAATATTCCTAAGGATAGAAAGTAGATTAATATTCCTAAAATCTTTTAGAAAAAATCCAAACAAAACTGTCAGTGAATCATCAAAAGTCTGATAATGTTTCACCTTATTCTGAGCATCAATGATATCTTTGATGATACTTGAGACATTTTACATATATACTCTCTTATCCATATAACATATCTGCAAAGTAGGCATTTTGTTCCTGTTTTATAGATAATTGCTAAACAGAATATTCATTTCCCCCAATAATTCTGATGTATTTTTGCCCAGTCAGATGACAGTGATTCTATACTTTGGATTCTCAAGGCATTCTCTCTGGACATCTCAGGACATGCAGAAATATTTCACCTTATATTTTACTTATTTTATGTACATACCTTACCCCTTACTAAAATTTTCTGAGGGGTCATACTTATCAGACTTCCTTCTGCAGCAAAGGTTAAACATGATAGTGCTTTCATATTTTCTGCATCAGTCAATATACCCAATAATTAAATGAGGTTTTAATGTGAGGTTTTTGAAAAAGCAGGGTCTTGGGTATAATTTTCTATTTATTTCCAATAAAATTCTGGAAAATTTATAAAACATTTTGGAAAACTTGTGTGACTAAAGAAAATTTCTTTGCAAGTACATACAAATATGATTTAGAATTAAAAAATTGGTCTACAGATTAATTATGTTACATAACCATCCTCAAAGTCATGTTTACATTTTTTTAAGGATTGTTTTCAAGCTTTCTGATCCCTCTCCCACATAGAGGGCCATGCATTACCCTTCTTTCTTGGTACCCTTATGTCATAGGTTCATGAGAATATTTCATTTTTCTCTTTGTCAAATTGGACAGATACAACTCAGCTTTCATCATATCTGATCCCACTGTCAAAATCCCAGTGCAGAAGTTGCTTTGCTGACTGCCAATGCTCATCGTTCTGTGTTTTGTGATTGAAATATATAGGGTGAAACAGTTTTGTCCCTTATGATGCTGCTGAATTCTTGTTTTTCTTCTGAAAAGCAGTTTGGGAGTGAAACCATGATTATGACATTTGAGTTTTATTGACTTGCTTACTTCATTGGTAAATCAAGAGAATATTTTATGCTATTTCAAAGCTAAATGAACAACAGAGTTGAGCATCAAGTTGCTGTAGTCTTAATAGTCAATTTTAAAATGCTCCCCCAGCACCACTGAGAATGATTTGAGATTGTAGCAGGAAATACTTTAGAATTCCACAGACCCAAATAATATGCGAGCCAGGCTACGGAGCACATCTTATTCCAATATTAAATCCTGAGCATCTACCTAGTGCCTTGCATATGTTTGTGCTTAATTAGTAGAAAATTTTCCTTTCCCCATCTACCCTCCTAGTGTCTTTTTCTTTTTTACCTTTCAGCTTAAAGGTCTTTAAACATCTCTGAGCTGATCAGATATCACATGAAAATATAATTACGACTGGCCATTAATAACAGATCAGAGGGGCTCCTTGCTCCCACAGGGTGATTGGGTGTTCCTGGGACACTGGGAGCAATGGAAGACCCCTTTCTGGTTATGATGTTGCCCCTACATGGGCAGGAGCTAACTCTAAATTCTTTTGCTGGTTGTGAATTTTGCAGGTGTCTGAGGCTGGATGTCAGGCAGCTAAGCTAGGCTGACTGGATGTTTTAGAAGTATTCAAATAGAAATATCACGAGATGTTCTTTTATTTGCTTAACATTCAGGAGATAAATATAGAACATCTACCACATGCCAGACCCAGTGTTGGGGCTAAAAAGATAAAGACACACTCTGCCCTCAAGAAGCTTCCGGTACTGTCAGGCAGGGGAGACACCACAGACATGGCTATGCTGTGCTGAATGCTGTGCTGGAGGGATGGGTATTGTGCTCTGCTGGAGAAGGGAGTGAAAATTGTTGCCTGGGGCTGGGGAAGTGTGTTTACTCTGTTGGTGTGCATACTCTTTCATCACTGTAAGCCTGGAGGAAAATTTTTACACATACTCATTTGGCAAGATAATATTTGTAAAATATTTTAGTGTCCTCAGATCATAAGGGAAATGATTCATATGGCATAGCAGGACACGAAGCACCAGTCTAACACTGGATTAATACTTTCAAAGTATTTACAGTCACTACTGTGAAGTGACCTAGAAGATTCTAATTACCTCGAGACAATGGATGCACATTGAAACTTGCTGGACAAACAACTGTTTCATCTGACCAAGAATTATCCCAGTTAGATAATTCTAATTTGCTAGTGTTAGGAAAACCCTTTTCTTCCTCCCCTCCCTTTGATCTCTTTTCTCTCCTCACCTTTAAGTACTTTTGTGAACACTTGCCATGTGTTAGACCTGTACCAGGTGCTGAACATACAAAGATGGGTAAAACAGTCTAGCAAGGGGGGAAAAACAAATTAGTTCTATTGACTAGGACACAGACTCTAATAGAAATGTGTACAATGCTGAGGATGGTTCAATAAACAATAGTTATCTCTGCCTCTGTGGAATCCAGCATGGCTTTGGAGAAAGGGTGATTCTTAAACAAGGCAGTGACAGGCATACATGTGGTCTTTCTTGTGACCTAATTAATGTCTGAGCAGTTTTAACAACCTATGCAGTTGAGTTGAATTTTCACAAAAATAATGTAGAGGTTATATATTCAGATTTTATTTCTGAAATCTGTACATTTAATAGAAAACCACTTCATGAATGTTCTTCTGAAGCTCTTTAAAATGAAAGCTGTGTTGGCTGAGGCTTCTTGCAAATAAGTTTGATGAAATTTGGTCTAACAATTTTTTGTTCTTAATGTCTTTTGGAGTATAAAGGGCCAGTAAATGTTTTTGAAATGCAATTCTAATAGAAGGGTATTTTCCACAGCAATCACACAAGTTTATGCAACCTGTTCAATTTCAACTCCAAAGGAAACTATTCAGAAATATAAGACTGTAATATGAATTAAAAGGCTCTCTTATTTGGATCTTCTCTGCCTATATGTATACACACATATGTGTATGTATGTATTCATTTACGCATATACATGTATAGGTGTACATATGTATGTATATTTGTACACATGAGTATGTATGTATGCATTTACATAATTTATTGGGATGACATTGGTTAATAAGATTACATAGGTTTCAATAATATATTTCTATGATACATGATTGGTATGTTTCATTGTGTGCCCAACATGCAAACTCAAATTATTTTCTGTTACCATGTATTTGCTTCCCTTTACCCTTTACTACCCTTACACCCCTCTTCCCTCTGGTAACCACCATTCTGATGTCTATGACTTTTTGTTCATTTGTTACTTTTAGTTTTATATCCCACATATAAGTAAAATCATATGGTTCTTAACATTTTCTGACTTATTTCACTTAGTATGATATTCTCAAGATCCATCTATGTTGTTGCAAATTGCAATATTTCGTACTTTTCTTATGGCTACGTAGAATTCCAGTGTGTATGTGTACCACATCTTCATCCAATCATTAGCAAAGGACATTTCATTTGTTCTCATGTCCTGACCACTGTGAATAGCACTGTAATAAACATAGGGGTGCATATATCATTGTGAGTGATTGTTTCAAAAATTTTAAGTCGATACTCAGAAGAGGGGTTGCAGGTCATATGGTAATTCTATTCTTAATTTATCAGGGACCTCTATACTGTTTTCTATTGTGGTTGTACTAGTGTACATTCCCACCAACAATGGATTAGGGTTCCTTTTCTTCCACAACCACTTCAACACTTATCACTTGTCTTGTTGATAGTCACCATACTAACAGGTGTGAGGTGGTATCTCATTTTTTTTTTTTAAAGGTTTTATTTCATTATTTTTAGAAAGAGGGGAAGGGAGAGAGGCAGAGAGAGAGAGAGAGAGAGGGAGAGAGACATCAATGTATGGTTGCGTCTCACCTGTTTCCAGCCACAGACCTGACTGGAGACCTGGTTTACAACCTGGTTATGTGCCCAGGCTGGGGAATCGAACCTGCAACCTTTGGGTTCGCAGGGTATCTCATTTTAGTTTTGATTTTGCATTCCCCTAATAATCTAGTGAAGTCGAGCATCTTCTTACATATTCGTTTGCTATTAGTATGTCTTCTTGGGAGAAGTGTCTGTTCAGGTCCTCTGCCCATTTTTTTACTGGGTTATTTGTTTGGTGTTGAGTTGTATGAGTTTCTGATAGATTTTGGTTCTTAACCCCTTGTTGAAGCTGTTGTTTGCAAATATTCTCTCACATTCAACTGGTTTCCTTTTTGTTTTGTTGTCTTTAGCTGTGCAGAAACTTTAGTTTGGTATAGCTCCATTCATTTATTTTTGCCTTTATTTCCCTTGCCTTTGGAGAATTAGTTTTTGGGCTTTTAATTATGTTCCATTGATCTGTGTGTTCATTTTCCTGTTAATACTATGCTGTTTTGATGGTCATTGCTTTGTTGTATAATTTGAAGTCAACTAGTGTGCTATCCTCCAGCTTTGTTCTTTTTTCTGAGGACTACTTTGGCTATTCAAGGTCTTTTGTCATTTCATACAAATCTGATATTTTCTTTGTTCTATTACTTCTAAAACATCATTGGGATTTTGGTGGGGATTACATTAAATCTGAATATATATTGCATTGGGTAATATGCACATTTTAACTATGTTGATTCTTTCAGTCCATGAAGACAGAATATCTTTCCAATTCATCATGTCTTTTTAAAATCTCTTTTCGTAATGCTTTGTAGTTTTTAGTTCATAGGTCCTATACATCCTTTGTTAAGTTAATTCTTTAACTTAATAAGGTATTTTATTCCTTTTGTTGCAATTGCAAAAGAAATATTTCTTTCATTTCTTTTTCTGAAATTAGATTTACTAAGAAAAAATAGAAAAGACTCAACATCAAAAATGAAAGAGAAGTTACCAAAGACATCACAGAAATACAAAGGATCATAGAATACTATGAAAGACTGTATGACACCAAACTCAATAACCTAGGAGAAAGGAATACATTCCTAATAACATATAACATGTCTAGACTGAATTGTGAAGAGCTGGAAAATCTAAATAGATTGATCAACACTTAGGAAATTGAAACAACCATCAAAAACTTCCCCCCAAGTAAAAGTTTAGAACAAAATGAAACTGGAGGCATGGATACATGGAACAAACTGACGGATCTCAGAGGAAAGGGGGAGGGGTGAGTGAGGGAAACTGGAAGAGATTAGCTAAAGAATGTATATGCATATATGCATAGTTTATGGACACAGACAAAAGTGTGGTGAAGGCCAGGGGTGGCAGGGGCTAGGTGGAAGGGGGAAAGTGAGGTTAAAAGGGGGACATCGGTAATAGTATCAACAATTTTTTAAAAAGTAAAAGTGTAGGACCAAATGGCTTCATTAGTGAATTCTACCAAACATTCAAAAAAAATTTGACACTTAATCCTTCTCAAATTCTTCCAAAAACATTGAATAAGAGGCTACACTTTCTAACACATTTTATGAGACCAGCATAACCCTGATACCAATACTTGGCAAAGATAACAGACAAAAGGAAAACCATAGACCAGTATCTCTGAACACAGATGCAGAAATGATAAAACAAAATTCTAGCAAATTTAATACAACAATACATTAAAAAGTAATATATCATAGTCAAGTGGGGTTCATTCTAGAGGTGCAAGAATGGCTCAACATATGTAAATTGATCAATGTAATACACAACATTACCAAAAGATAAAAATAACATGATCTTAGCAATAAATGCACAAAAAGCATTTGATAAGATATAACATTCATTTATGGTTAAACTACTCAATAAAATGGGCATAGAAGGAAAGTACCACAACATAATAAAGACCATAGATGACAAACCCTCAGCTGATATCATACTTAATGGTAAAAACTGAAAGTTTTTCTTCTAAGACAAGGAACAAGACAAGAATGTACACTCTTACCATCCTTAGTTGACATAGTCCTGAAAGTCCTAGCCAGAACAATCAGGCAAGAGAAACATATTTTGTGTTTTTCATACTTTACAAACATATATAGTATTGAATACATATATGTAAATATAGAAATGTGTATTTATCATAAAGTGTGCAACTCTTTCAGTTATCACAAAGTGATCACACCTATGTAATTAATAAACATGAGGAGCAGAAGTAAAACATTAAAAGATTATCATCATGAAGTTCTCCTTATGCCCCTTTTATAGTTGTTTGCTCCCATAAAGTTAACAACTACACTGATTTTGAATAGTGCTGATTAGTTTTGCATGTATGAGAGTTTTAACCAGTTTTATATGTTTGATGTATTTTAATTCTTGATCTAAAGTTTGCAATGTGCATATTAAACTTCATCTCCATCTACATTTAACATATTATTCCATTATATTAACATTTTACAATAATTTACTTCATGTTTTATTCTGTCCTTTATGCAGCTATTAGAATTTTTTATGTAAATGTGTTTCAAACTCCCAAATATGTTATTATTACTTTTCTTTAAACAATTATCTTTAAATAATATAAAAAAGACAAAACAAATATCTTTGAGATTCATCTTATTTACCCTTATAATTTCATTTTTTGGTAAAGATTCAATTTTCTATTTTATACTATTTTTCTTAAGCTTGAAGGATCTCCTTTAGTATTTTTTTCTTGTGATGTAGATATACTGGTGATTAATCCTTTCAGCTTTTGATTGAAATTGTATTTATTTGGCTTCTTTTTAGAGGGTAATTTTTGCTGAGTATTGAAGTCTGTTAATAGTTTTAATAATTTATAGTGCTTTAAAACCATTGTTCCATTGTCTTGGGGCTTCTATTATTTCTGATGTAAATTCTGATGTATTTTTCTCTTTGTTCATCTGTATATGTTTTTCTTCAAGCTTAAGTCAAAATTTTATTATTGGTATTGAACAATTTGATTATATGCCTTGTTTTTTCCCCTTTTTGTATTTATTCTTCTTAGCATTTAATCTCTCAAATCTGTAGGTTTATGTATCATTAAATTTGGAAACATTTTGGCCATTATATCTTTAAACATTTCCTGTATTCTAAACACCAATTATGTTAGGTCACTTAATATTGTACCATAGATCACAGCAGCCTTGTCCTGTGTGTGTGTATGTAGTGTATGTATGTATGTGTATGACTGTGTGCTTTATTTTGGATAGTTTTTATTGCTCTGAAACCCAATTAAGTAATATTTCCTTCTCCAACATATGATTTTCTGTCAAGGCCATCTAGCAATTTTTAATTTTTGATAGTAATTTTACCTTAGCATCTTTATTTTGTCTTCTTAAAAATATTTTTTATTTCTCTAATTACACTCATGTTGTCTTTAAATTGTTAGACATCTTTATAAAAGTTGTTTTAAAGCCTTATCTCACTAATGCCCTCATTTCATTTCCGTGTATTTCTTTAATTTTTCTCTTGGATGTGGATTCCATTTCTTTACTACTTAGCATATCTAGTAATTTTTGGTTAGATAGTTAACATTGTGATTTTTATGTTGTTGAGGGTTTGGATTTTGTTGTCTTTTTATAAAGAATGTCTTAATTTATTCCAAAAGACATTCAATTCACTTGCAGATGAACTTAATCTTTTTGAAAATTGTTTTATAAACTTTCCTAGTGCAGGTTTTGAGATGACCTTACTTTAAAGCTAGCTTAGCCATACTGCTTAACAGTAAACTTCCAATGTCTGTACTGAATGCTTGAGATAATCAATCAGCTATCTTCACACAGACTGGTCAGAATTGGAATGTCTCCCAATTCTGTGAGCTCTGATAGTTGTTCAAGTCATAGCCTTTTGGTAGCTATTTTCCTATAAATGGTTCTCTATTGTGATTGATGATACCTTGTCATGTGTGCAAAACTCAGAATTAAGCTGACTCAAGGTGATGTCTATGTAAATTTTTTTTCTGTAGATTTCTTATATCATGCATTCTTCCTCACAAATATCAGCTACTTCTGCCTCCTTGAACTCCAATATCTGTGTCCTCAGCTTAGTGATACTGACATCATCAACTTAGTTTCCCCACCTATAAATAAGGATCTAGAAAGCACCTAGAGGTAGAAATATAAATTAAACATAGGGTTCACATTCTCTTAGCAAACACACCCTAAACTGTTGCTTGCCCAATATATGAATAAAATTGTCATATATGTATAATTGGTGACAGGGCTGGTCCAATATCAGATATGCAATAACTTTTTTTCTAAAAATTAAATATAGTTAGATGATGTTCAAAAACATAGTATGGACTGTAATGTAGCATCTAAGAGGTAATTGCCTTTTCATTTTGGCTTCAAACATAACACTGTCACTTGAATTTTGAATCACAGACGGCATTTAACTAATAAAACCATCTGTGGAATTCTTTTTGATTAAAGCTTTATTTCACTTCTTTGCTGAAAACTCACCTGCTTTTGTTTAAAATACTATCTACAATTACATTATGAGTGCTTGTATTTTGAAACTTGCTATCTTACCTAGAATTGGGAATTTGGAACTTGGCATGTAGTGTAAAACCAGTGCATACAATTGGCTTATGGATAGGCTGTGATATTGGGAAATTTGAAATGTGTTATGAAAATGACATTGACATATTTTTCTTAAAATAATTATTATTTTATTTGCTATTTCTATTCATTTTCTGTTACTTTACATGACAGCAATCATACATTAAGCATATTTTGGTGTATATTTTTTACTTAGTATTATGTCTGTGAGATTTATCCATATCTTTGAATATAGCAGAAGATTGTGTTCAGTTATTACTTTACATTACTCAATTATGTAAACATATCACAATTCTTTTATCTATTCTAACTTTTGATGGGCTGCCCATATACTTTTTATAATCAGAGAAAGAAGGAGAACTGACATTTACTGAACTGACATTTACTGAAAAGTGTGCCCAGTGATTTCTTCACAACATGGCCAACATGCAGGTAGCTCTGCTAAGTTCCAGGTACTGTTTTAGGTGCCTACATGTATTAACTCATGTAATAATCACACCTCCTTTATGAAATAAGTGCTAGTATTACCATCATTTCAAACGCCAAATGAAAACACTGAGGCAAGATTCAATTTCTATGTCAAAGATACGTATAGAAATTGTATGAACTGGGATTTGAATGTAAGCCTTAGAAGCCATAGTCTTTAAAATTATGCCTTATCCTCCCTATGTGAACATGCCATTACATTAAATCTTGACTTGTTATCTACTGCTAGATGCTATCTTCATTTTATTGTTCAACAAACATATATAGAGAGTTTCTTCAGTGGACAAGAGTCAGGTCTATGACTCCAATGTTTGTTTTCTACTTCTATATTCTCTACTTTCAACACTTTTTTATTTTAGCTATTTATTTATTTATTTAATTAAAAAAAAATATTAAAAAAAATTTATTGTTGTTGTATTACATCCATCCCCTTTTTGCTCCCCTCTGTCCCCCAGCTATTTATTTTTAAATAATCATAGATCCATAGGGAGTTTCAAAGATAGCACAGAGAAGTACCATGCACTTTTTGACCAGTTCCCTCGCTAGTAATATCTTCTATAACTAAAAATCACATTTAAAACCAGAACATTGCTATCACTGCAGCCTGTAAGCCAACCCTGATTTTGTAATAACTTCTAAATATTTTAAAAAGTATGACATAGAAGAGTGAGACAATTGGCTCTCTTTTCTGTAGATAAGGGAACATACTCTACAGAAAAATAATACTCCATACTAAAATCTCAATTCCATACAAGGAGATGAGTTAAATTGTGAATATGTAAGAATAAAAAATTAAGTTTTCTTTGAAAGCAATGTCTGTGTGAGGAAGTATAGAACAGGATACCAAATTCTGAAATATATTGCAAGAGTATTGTTTGTCCAGTGTCCCTCAGAAAATTGATGGTTGGCCTCTTGTTAAGTTTTCCATTTAGCCAGTGTAGACATTTTTGTGCTGTAGTATTACAACTCAAATTCTTCTCATGAAATTCACTAGAAACTCAGATTCATTGCTCAGAAGTGAGTGTGAAACCACTTAGACCTGTTTATTCTTGTTAAGCCATAAAGCAGTCTCACCTCAGGTACTCCAATAGCTTCAGCTGCATGAGAATGAGAATTGTGATGTGTTCACAAAAATAAATCCCTGCAGTTTTCCCAAGGTGGAAGACTGAGACCAGTCCCATGTTTCCTTCTAATCTGAAAACCAAATTGTTGCCTCTATTTAATCCAGAGCCTATGAAGTTCTGCCCAGTCCATCCATTTATTTATTACATTTATAGAGCATCTTTCTTCTAAAGCAACATCTTTGTCAGAGCTGGCTTCTGGAAAAATAATTGATCACAGGAATCTTGTGGAGTCTGCAGGGTCAGCAGGAGAACAAATCCAAAAAAATATATATATATAGAAATGGCTCTTCAGGGCCTTGACTTCTGTTTCACCTTTTTAAGGATTTTTAGAATCCTAAATTTTTAGAATCTTAGAAGGGATGAAATTCTCTTGTAATATACATGCAGCCCTAAACAATGATGCCTTCACTACTAACTTGTCACAATCTGATAATGAATTAAAGGAGGAAAAGTTTTGTATTTGCCCATTTAAATGAGATAGAAGAAAAAGTAGAAACATCTCTGGGTCATAGAAATGGGGCTTTGCCAGATTCTCAGACCTCTTGATTTGTACATGCATCTTTGTCTTTTAGCTGTGTCATACCTCCTAAAGTTCCCTAGTACTCTCCAGAAAACATCAGGCAACATTCAAAACTTCAAAAACATATTGCAGATTATTTTGTGTTTGGGACCTAAGGCCTGTGGCATTAGCATAGCACTGTAGACATTTACAGCCTTCCACTTGGATCTTAACAACCTATGACCACATTTCTCCATAGTGATTAAATACAGAAGCATTTTTTAAAACGCCAGAAGGGATTGAAGACATCAGTGAAAAAATATCATAGGTGAAAGCATTAAGCCAAGAGTAAAGGAAACCTGACATCTAGCCTAGGTCCATTATTACTTGCTGTGTGACCAAGGACAATTCATTTGCTAACTCTGGACCTTAGTTTCCTCATCTATACATGAAGTGGAAGAGTCCCAGATGATCTCTTAGGTCATTTCTCCATCCAACCTTTCAGGGAACTCAAATTATATTTTTGGAAGTCCTGATAAAGATAAAGCATGTAATAAAATCAAACTTTGTGATAAAATTTTCATACTCTTTTATAAGAAGTGCAATTCTATTTAGTTAACATTCAAAAATATTTGTTGCATGTATTTCTGTTATAACCACTATGTACCAGGTGCCATGCTAATTACTCAAAGATAAATGTGAAAAAGAGACACTCTGGCCCATCAGTGAGAGCTCATAGTCTAGGGACACAGACAGAAATTAAATACAAGTGTAAACAAGTATGCGTAATTAATTACAATTGGGATAAAAGCTATGAGAGAAAAAACACAGGATATTATTGAGGGCTTATGACAGAATTTGGCTATCTAGGCCAGGTGCATGCTTTGTTGACTTTTGCTAAAAATTTTCTTTGATATTCCCAAGGACATTCTCACACATTTGTTTTAGGAAGTCAAAGAATACAGGGCTACAATTTATAAAGCATCTTTTATAGCATTATTTTTTAAAAATTTTATTGTTGTTGTATTACATCCATCCCCTTTTTGCTCCCCTCTGTCCCCCTCCCCACCCACCCATTCCCCCCAAAGTCAATCCCACCTGTTGTCCATGTCCATGGTTCCTTTATACTAGGTTCTTGTCTAAGCAGCTCCCCTTCTTTGCTTCTGCCTCCCCGCTCCCCCCAGCCCCCTTCCTCCTGACCACTGAAGGCCTATTCCTTGTATAGCATTATTTATATACTGAGACAGGTCATGCAAGCTCTAAATTATGGCATAATTACAGCCAACAAAAATCATGCTGGGACTCTCCATGGCAAAACATGGAGCATCAACATGGTTTCCTGGTTTATTTTTGGGCCTTTTGTTTTAGACGAGGGGTCCCCAACTTCTGGGCCTTGAACCAGTACTGGTCCAGGCCTGTTAGGAACAGGGCCGCGCAGCAGGAGGTGAGCTTGAATGTCATGGCTTGAATCATCCTGAAATCATCTCCCCAACACCTCGTCCACGGAAAATTGTCTTCCACAAAAGTGGTCCCTGGTACCAAAAGGTTTGGGGACCACTGTTTTAGACTTTTCAAAGATGTTGAGGTAGGGAAAATTCTTGGAAGACAGAGATAATATTTCCTTCCAGAGCAAAGGACATAATTTGGTTGTCACCTCAGAAGATAGAATTAGTATCTCCTCCTGAAGTAAGCACAGGCAAAGCCACTGTCCAGTATGAGAAACATAATATTCCCCCAATCCTTGGAGAAGGGAGAGGTACATTTAATGCTCATTTTTAAAGGTTTGAGTTCTCTAGGCTCAAGACTCCTCTCCTGTGACATGATCCACTGTACTAATTTAAACATGCAGGTAATAATACTTGGCCCTCTTCCTGTCACATGGGAATTGGGA
The DNA here is from genome assembly GCA_004026585.1 of Noctilio leporinus. Classification (NCBI taxonomy): domain Eukaryota; kingdom Metazoa; phylum Chordata; class Mammalia; order Chiroptera; family Noctilionidae; genus Noctilio; species Noctilio leporinus. The sequence continues at coordinate 208,155 of PVIW01001287.1, read as the reverse complement.
TTTGCAGAACAATGCAAAAATTGCTGAGACTCTGGCTTCTGATATTGTTGTGAGTAATGCATGGTTGTCTGTCTCATGTCTTCAACAACATCTGTGAAATGTGGCAGGATAATTGGTAGTCTGCAAATAATGTAAAATCTAGATCCTTTAAAGTTCTCCAGAGTAGCTAACAGAAATGTAGGAACAAGAGATTTTGCTGTCGTTTTTGTCAGGATGGCAAATACTAAAGCATATAGATAAGTTGAATCTTGCTTGAGATAACTGTGAGTTGGAAGAATTCATAATTCCTGTTTCAAATAGAAATTCCTTTTGCAAATGGGATTACATATTTCAGTAATAATAATAATAATAATAATAATAAACCAACTATTGAGCATGTATTAATTTCTCTAGCACCATGCAAAGCATTTTACATACATTACTTCTTTGACCTTCAGAACAGCCATTGAAACAGGTCATGCCAATGTTAATACTTTTGGTAACCACACCTACTATCTATTCTCATTCTTGCTATAGGGTTTTTGGCCATTCCACTCCTTGTCCATATGGTAACTCTAGCTCTCACCTTATTCATGTAAAATAGCTGTGACCCCTGGGGTCTCAAGTAGTCTTAAACTCAGTGACAGCATTTTTCCTACACTGACTGTGACATCCTGTGGAGGGACACTCCTTCTGTCAGCATGCACATAGACTAGAAAGTCAACTCACTACCAGAACATACATTATTTAACTTTTAGTGACCTCAGGCAAAAATGTAAGTTTGTATCATCCCAGACAAATTAGGTGTCCTCTTTCCCGAGACTCATTACTTGTGGTTGCAGTAGAAGTATTGTTCTGAAGCCAAGTATATTTTGGAATCAGTTTTCTTGATTTTGAGTATAAAAATTACTAAGTATTTCTGTGGGCCTACCAATGGCTACAAACTGGGTTAGATGTGATACACATAATTTCAGTTATACTTCATAATAACTGAGAGAAATAAAGTTAATGTTCATAGAAATTAAGTAAATTGCAGCAGAGTAATTTTAGGCAACTAAGTATTGGGAGTAGCTGGTATACAATAGTAAATAAATAATATATCTCCTCCTAGTCTAAATTTGAGGCAATTAGTTGGACATTGGGCAGATCACCACTTGAAAGTTAATGAACTACACGATGGAAGAAGAAAAATTTAATTGGCAGTACTTATAACTTATAATTGAATACTCAGGCACACATCTGGAGGAGTCTCTTGATGCTAGGTAATTCTACCCCCTCTCCCCCACATTTGTCCATTCTTCTTTGATCACCTCTCTATTCCTGTTTCTATTGCTTTAGCACAGTCTGCTACCACATGTTCCCTGGAGTGCAGGGAGGATCTTTATAACTTTAGTTGTCCCCTTTTATGCCACCAGAGTGATTTTCCTAAAAGTTGTTTTGAACAAAGATTTCAATGTTACATTTTTGCCTATAGAATCTATAAACTAACTTACTCATTCAGTTATACTTCTTTTTTTTTTTTTAAAGATTTTATTTATTATTTCCAGAGAGAGAGGAAAGGAGAGAGACAGAGAGGGAGAAAGACATCAATGTTGGTTACCTTTCACCTGCCTCCAGCCACGGACCTGGCTGGAGACTGGGCTTGCAACCTGGTTATGTGCCCTGGCTAGGGAATCGAACCAGAAACTTTTTCACAGGCTGGTGCCTTATCCACTGTGCAGTTTTACTTCTTATCAAAGTATAAATGTTCATAACCTTAAACTGAGCCTAGTTGCCCGGTACCATTTCTCGCCGTGAACTTCCTCTCCCCCCAGAATACTTTTTGGTTTTGTTCACATTGAACTCTCTCATCTTCTGCTTTCTATATCTTTGGCATGGACTTCCTCTACTCTATGCATTTTCCCAACCCTTCTTACTCTTCTCCCTTCTCTATTCTTCTATGACAATTGTCTTCATCCTTCAAGGTTCAGGGCAAATACTGACTCCTTGGTTAAGAATTTTCTCTACCGCTACTCAGAGCTGAAGGCCCAACCCCTTCTGAATCTGCTATCTTTTAGCTATCTCCACCAACTGGGGGGTGCACCATGTTATGTGTTAAGTCACATACAGTGTGTTTCTTCATCTGCCAAACAACCAACAACAAAACCTAGAGTCAGGGTTCCAATTTCCATTTCATAGATAAGAAAACTGAGACCCAGATGGCCTTATTAATATGCCCAAGGTTATGGAATTGTTCAGAGCTAAGATTCTAGTCTAGGCTTATCTGACTCAAATGGCTGAAATCTTAAGCACCAAATTATGTTACCTTTTTCTGTGGAGCATGTTTATTTGTGCCTCCAGTACTCATCAACAATCTGTCCCCCACTAGCCTGTGAGCCCCTTGACAGAGAGGTCCCATCATATCTGCGCTTAGCAGGGTGCTCACTATTTCTTTACTAAGTGATTTGTTAAATTGATACAGTTTAATTCAGATTAGTAATGTATACCATTTTAGAGACCTTTCTCCATGCCTGAGTTTGAGGTGCCAAGGGAGAGAAAGAAGAAAATTTATATCTAATGTTTCCTGCCTTAAAACAGTAAAACTGGAGAGGGAAGACAGATGCTACTACCACTAACCAGAATAAATAGTTTTTAAAAAATGTGGTCTAACCAAGCTTCTTTTCCAGTTAATCCCTTTCTGTGCAAGCATTTTTCTCACACATTATGTATTTCTTCTGTGTTAATGGGACCAATGTTCTCAAAGTTGATATGCATTGTGACAGCAGGTGTTGCCCTCCAAAAGCGGGGGACAAAAGCACTTATTTTATGGAAAAGTCTAATAATGGGCAATTTATTTACCTGGCCCTCACTGAGTTAACATTCAGGATGAGCTCATTGTTTTGGCAATCAGCTTACTGCTATTCATAGAGAAAAAAGAAATCAGCCTCCTCCTATTTCACACTCCCCTGTTCTCCATCCTCATTCTGCTCCTCCTCCACCTCAGTTAAGTGCTTGCAATGACAGTTTTGCTAATGTGAAGATTACCATTGTAAATTACCAATGGAGAGTATGTTTTAGATGAGTATAGAAATGATAAAAACAGGAATACCTCAAGGGGTTTCCATTGTCTTGAACCCATGCTCCATGGTCTACGTACCACAATGAAGAGAATGTAAGTTCATAATCTTCTCCTTAAGAAAAATATCCACCAACAGTATTTAATATGGTTCTAGTAGGACATTTTAGAGGACCCAACGACTTCTTAGTCATAAGCATAATCATGGAGGATTAAAAATAAAATATTTCTCTACATGGCATAAGAGGTTCTTTTTTCCCACTTGTCTTGAGTTCTTTTTGGCCATATGGCATTCCTCATTTTATGGTCTAGTGAGTTCTGAGCCTTTTGATAGTTTGTGAAAATCTGTGGCCTCTTATGCCTCAGTGCCTTTGCATATTTTTGGCTCTCCAGAATTTGTCTGCAATGCATACTTAGCAATTTTTAAGACCTAGCTGAAGTAATAAGTCCTCTGAGAATCCTTTCCCATGTTTCAGGCCAAGTTAGGGTTTTCTTTCTGTATATTCCTCTTAAAATTTATAGAAATGGCTATCACATTGCACCAGTACTCCCTAAAGGCAGTAACCTTGTTCATGTATTTTTTGTATTTCTATGATCTAACATGTAAAAAAAAATCTCAAATTTTCTGTGTAGTACATGGTTATAATGTAGCTTTCTGTTTCAATAGCTTTGTGGTTTCTGATTCCAGTTCGCCTGAATTGATACCCTAGTTTTACTACTTAATAAGTTATGTGATGTGAGGCAGGGCACGTGTCCCTGCAGCTTCCACCACCGTGTCTCCAACTAGCTCCATTTATTTGCCTGTGTTACTAAAGGTACAAACTCCTGGGAGAGAGCAACAAATTGGCTGAACTTAAATCACTTGGCACATCCTGGCTGATCTGGGACAAGGAGAGAAGATCCATAGTGGGAGGCAACTCTTCGGGACCACACAACTTGGGGGTTTCCACAAAAGGAAGGGAAGAATGCAAATAGTGTGGCTGACAGGGTCTGGGGGATGGGAGAACGGAAGTTCTTAGTTAATGGGGAAGTTATTGTTGAACAGGTACAGGGTTTTGTGTTGCAAGATGAAGAGTTTAGGGATTGGTGGTAGTGATGGTGGTACAACAAATGTGATACTTAACTGTACACTTTAAAATGGTTCAGATGGTAAATTTTATGTTATGTGTACTTCATTATAATTTTTAAAAAATATATAAGGTCAAGTTAAAAAAAGGGTGCAAATGGGAAAAAATAGGGTGAATGTTATTACGTTCATATCAGGGACCAAAAGACCAAAAGATGTGCCTAGATATAACTTTTAACTCTGGAGGCTCCAGAGGTGCTCTGCTTAGCAACTCATGATCCCTCTCTGGGGCACAGAGTTAAGACCAGGCTGTTCTTGGTCAACCATTGTTCTATTTCTAGCACCTGATCTTGTCTTTGCTTCCTCTTGGTTTTCCAGGTCTGTTTTTTCAAACTTCTGTAGGTAAAATGGGGCCCTAATGACTTTTCAGTAAACTTATTTTTTGCTTAAAATTGTTAGTCTTTTTGTTTTTTGTTTTTTTTTTTGCATGTAACCAAGTACCCTGATTAATAAAGATGTTTACTGAAACAAGTCACCAAAGGAGTCAGCATGGGCGATATCCAAAGAGGGTGACATACCCAGAATAAGAGTTTCTTCATAAAGAACATACCCTTGTGAAGGTTTCCCATTCCACATAGAGATTTTATCTAACAAGCACACTTCTAATTCTTGGAAGACCTGAGATTTTATTCTAGTAAAGTGTGTTAGTTATACTCTAAGACGATACAATTTCAAGTTTCATGCCTTCCCTGAAATCTTCCATCACTACTTTTCTGTCATCTCCCACCACCCTCTTAACAGGTGACAAACCTGCCTTCAGTGTTCTGTTGATCCTTTGTATCCCTGACCCAACTGTGATTTTCATGAAAAGTAAATCATATATTAAACATATGTTTACCCTTAGCACCTAGAAATTGCCAGAATCTAGTAAGTCACTAATAAAAGAATTAATGAATGATGAGAAAACTGAGTGAGTGGATGAATCGCTCAGTGTAATCAGTTTGCTCTGGAGAACTCAATGGGATTCTGTTCACCTCTTGATTGATTTCCCTTTACCCCGAAGCTTTCTGGATGGCTGACATTCTTTTTGAAGTTCCATTACTGCAGTCAACATTTGCAACATGGCTAATAAATTAGCATCACTTTTGAAAACAAAAATGATTCCATTTTGCAATTGGAATGTGGTTTTCAAATTAGAAAGGGCAAGGGTGTTATTTTCCCTGAGGCCTGGAAAGTCTCTTGGTGTTTTATTAGGTAACGATTTCTGTTTTTACTGGATGTGCTGGTCACTAACTAGCCCCTGGGAGCCTAAATAAATGCCAGGAGTCAAAAAGAAACCAGCATGCTCCCTGCTACCTTGAGACCAAATAACCTCTTAACCAAGAGGTATCCACAGTTGTCATTAGAGGCCTCTATGATTATAATTCTGAGCATGGACTTACTAAAGGGGAAAGGCAAGCAGAAATAGGCCAGTGTGAATGCCAGGGTGAGAAATTGGTACCAGGTTCCCTTCCTGCTGGCCCTGCTTGTGGGAAAACCCTAGAAATAGATATATTTATTTTTTATGATGATTCGTACCTTAAAAACATGTATTTTATGGAGGCAACCAGAAAATGGAGTTTCTTTTCAGTGAGATTCAAAAAAGAAACAATAATTTTTCAGAAATTTTGGAGAGAGAGTGTGATTTGATGTTACAATCATGGTCTTGTTACTTCTTAAAACTTAATATTGGGTCCCTCTGTGAATCTTCTCTCCTGCTATGTTGGAATCCACAGTAGCTCTATGTCCTGGAACATGGTGTTGTGGTCAAAGCATTAGCTTGAGTTAGAAAATTTAGATAGAGCTCCTGTTGCTACTTTTCACAGATAGGTGACCCTAGATGAGATAGTTACTGTCTCTGAGTATTGGTTTCCTAACCTGCAAATCAAGGATGTCGATGGCTGTCCTGCTTAGCTACCTACCTTCCTATGGTTTTCAAAGACACAGGATGCAAAGTCTGTCCAAATATTAGGTAGGCAGAAAGACTACTAACCTGCAAATCAAGGATGTCGATGGCTGTCCTGCTTAGCTACCTACCTTCCTATGGTTTTCAAAGCCACAGGATGCAAAGTTTGTCCAAATATTAGGTAGGCAGAAAGACATCATTACAATGGAAGAGATAACAAGAATACACAGAGAAGAAGGGAAGGCTATTTGTCCCTTGGCCCCCCAGATGACCTTCTGACAACCTCCAGAAAACCACTGAAACTTTACAGTGAGGCCACAAAGTATGGAGCACAGAAACAAACCCAGGTTTTGGTGACAGGCAGATTTCGATTAAAATTATTCAAGGAATCAATCTTCTCTGAACCTAAATTTCTCCATTTTAAAAGCAGAGATGATAATACCTACTTTTAAAGGATTCCTATGGGGGTTAGATAAAAATAGAATGAAACTATGCCTAAACCTTGGAAGGTCCTTTGTTTTCTCTCTTTCTCTCCCCCCACTTTAGGATTTTAAGGGGGTTGAAATAAGAGATTTATAAAAATGTGGAAATTTTGTTGTGTTACCCACGATCTCTAAAGAGATTTGCCAAATTTATTGGGTTTTCCAAAAAAGCCCATTAGGTTTTTTACCATAAGCTAAAACACATTTTTTATTTCACCAATAACTTTATTGATTTGGATATTTTGAGTGTGCTAGCTATCTCCCACTTTTGACTCGTAGTGGGAGGAGGCCAGGGGGCTGCTAAACATCCAATGCATAAGACAGCACCATAGCAAAGAATTATTTGGCTAGAAATGTCAAATAGTACCAAGAACCTCCATCAACCACTTTTGACACTTCGATCAACAACAGTACCTTCTCCATACATTGCACAAATCTTTGTATGTGTGTGGGTGTTTCAATTGTGTTCTTACCTTTCTTGAAATAATTAAGCATAATATGCCAAAAATGTGTATTTTCTTCTATCTTTAATATGAAAATGGCTGCACAAAAATTCATCAATTTTGAAGTTTTTAAAAAATGCACACTGATATGACAGCTGTCACAATAAAATCTTAACAAAATTGTTTTGAATGAAATTAAAGACAACTAAGCACTATCAGAGCCAATGTGCTGGAAAAAAAGTAATGACTTTTTCACCAACCCTATTTTGATTAATATTGATAAGTGAGGAACACTGAGAGGGGGTTCTCCTGAGAGATTAGAAATCTGGCAAAAAATAATTCTGTAAAAGATAAAAATAAAATCAAAGTAAATTAGAGCACAAATATATGATCTACTGAAAAAAATATAACAATTTTCTAGCTGAAGGCCCTGATTCCGACCTGATTAAATGTTTTCCCATAGTTAAAAAAATCTGGCCCTCATATGTATGGGATATTGGTCAGGTAACAGAAACAGAGGTTGGTGGGGAGGTATATAGGTGGCCAGTGGCAGAGCCTATTTTAGCTTTGTTTTCTGATGAAATATTCTTAGTAAAAGGATTGCAAATGTTATGACCCCATTGGAAAAATCAGCCCTGAACTGGGGAGAGCTTGTCTCCCAGCTCCCAACAGGCAGCTCAGTGCAGTAATTAATAGCATGACTCTGTTGTAACACATACCGAGGTTTCTGGTGTTTACTAGTAGGGTAACCTTGGCCAGACAATTTAACTTCTCTAAGCCTCAGTTTTCTAATTTGCAAAATGGGAATAATATCATACTCAATTTATGGAACTGGTAGGAAGAGTAAATGCAAGAATATACATAAATTACTTACCATAGTGATTGACACCTAGGAAATGCTCAGTAAATATTAGCTTTTATATTGTTACTTGAGCTTTTTACAATACACACTAGTATTCAGTTAACTCTTCTGGGTCTGATTGTCTGCTTTTGAAGAAGCTTCATGATTTTTCCAGGTTGATCTGACGATGGAGAGGAAATGCAATTATTATTATTATTACAGTCTACTATATATGGTAATTATCCTTCTCATTATAAATTTTAAAATTGCCATTCTGATTTACCCATCTAACAGACAAAACTTCTGAGTTTTATCTTGGTCAGATCCTTATTTACATCGAATTTGCCAGGGAAATCACCTCTTAATCAGCCTCCTGAAAGTCAGCTTGGTGGCAACGCCAGGTTGCACCTCAGTAGAATCATATGTATGTGCTATCAATGAGCAATTCAGATGGTCTTCGTCTGTCTGGTTCAGAAATCTCAATTCATTAGTTCATCAGACTAAATTCTAAAAACAAAATTGTTTCTCTAACCTCAGCATGCATCACAAGCATTTGGGGCTTGTTAAAACTCAGGTTAAGGGACCCCACTCCAAGACCTATTGAATCAGAAATTCTGGGAGTGAAGCCCAATAATTTGTAGTTCCTGCAAGTTCTCAGGTGGTACTGATGCTACTAATCCTGGGACCACATTTTGAAAATCATTGCTCTACAGTAAATATTTAAGTGAATAATCATTTCAGGATAACCTTTTCTTTTTTAATGTAAAAATATCTGTTGAGTGTCTGTCATGTTTAAGTACCATGCTAAATTTTGGGTATGCAAGAATAAGCACTTACCAGGAGACAGACAAATAAACTAGGATGCCAGTGAATGAAAAAATTAAATTGGTAAGACAATTAAACTACTTAATTTGGCTAGTCTTTCTGCTCAAGGAGAATCTATACAGGAATTCAATTACTCTGAGTAATTTGTTTGAAAATTCTAATGTTGGGCACAAGGATGTTGACTGGATTAATGAGCAGGGCTATAGAAGGGAAGAAACTTCTATCTCTCTATCTGCTTCTCTAATCTTCAACCTGTTTCCTTTCTTGCTTATTCTCCCAACGGGAGTTTTTAAGTTTCATTAGTCAGATTGGGTCCCTTTTATGGGTACTGTGTAATTAAAAATTCCACGTGTGAGACTCTGTTTCTGTTCTACATTTTCCTTCCGTTCATTTGAATGGAGAAGGTAAACCAAGGCTTGTCTCCTTATGACACATTGTGCCATCTTGATTTTTGTCTAAGAGAATGAAAAGGCTTTCATTGACTTTGGGGCCATAGTGAGAAAAAGGTGAAGGAATTAAGTCATATAAATCTCCAAATTCCACATATAGGTGAAATTTTTACCTTTGGTGATAGCCAGTGGAAGGGGGATATAAAATAGGCAGAGGGAGGCAAAGGGGGAGGAAATTGGAATGGAAAGAGACTTTGCTTGGTCTGCTGAGCCCATGATGCAGTATGTAGATGATGTTTTATTGAAACCTATATTGTTTTATTAACCAATGTCACACCAATAAATTCAATGAAAAAATTACCAGAGCTTTACATTGGGTGATACTGAGAATAATTTCAGTTTAATATAATATGTTTCCCATTATACCATTAATTAAAAAAGACTATTCTTATAAGCAATTTTGGGTTCATAGAAATATTGATCATAAAGTACAGAAAGTTCCCTTACGCTCTCTTGCTTCACATAGACAATTGCCCACTATCAATATCAAGTCCCAGAGTGGTACATTTGTTACAACTGATGAATCTGCATTGACACATTATCACACAAAGTCCATAGTTCACGTTAGGATTCACTCTTAGTGTTCTACATTCTATGCCTTTGGACAAATGTAAAATCATGTGTATTCACCATCATAGTATTTTACAGAGTATTTACTACCCTGAAAGTCCTCCGTACTCCACCTATTTATCCCACTGTCTCCCCTAATTCCTGGCAAACACTGATCTTTTTACTGTCTCCATAGTTTTGCCTTTACCAGCATGTCATATAGTTTTAAATCCTCACCATTAATGTTTATATGTTCACCGTTCTCAAGAACATTGTGGGTGGTTGCAGGAATCTTTCTGTGCCATGGACAACTCCTAGGAAAACACCTGCATAATGAGAAAATACTGGTGGCTACTAAGTCATATCCAAAGGCCTTGCTGAAGAAAATATGCTGTCAAATTCTTACACTCTCATGACAATAACTCTAGACTCTGCAGAATACCAACCTTCTAGCCTTCTATTAGTCCATCCTTCCTGTGATAACAGAAGGTATATCAAAACTATGATGGTTACTTCAACAATGGATAAAAATATCAGAGGAGGCCATCTGTAGTTCCCTTCATGCTTGGAGCTTCCATCACTGGAAAATGGAAACTTTGATGTAATCCCTTGGACTTAAAGTTCTAGAATGGTGTTCAATAATTATGGTTTCATAACTCATAATTATATTATTATACTATTATAAAACCTCTCCCAGAAGAGATGCATTATCCACAAAAGTTTACATATAATGTCAGAGACTTCACAGAAACCTAAAGACCACTAGCTCAATGTAAAACAAAGCAAAGGAACAAACTCAAAAAAAAAAAAAAAAAAAAAAAGATCAATCTCTGTCTTTGAATGAATTATATTGTCTAACTCAACTGGGATAAAGTTGACTGTCAATCAGTTTTACTATCTTACCCCATTAGAGTAGACAGTGATTGGTTGTCTTGCTGTAATTTGAAGGTCAAGTGAGTTCAGGAAAATTATAAAACACAACCTCAGCAACTACTGAGATAGTCAGCCTCAAGTCTGATCTGGTGTGCATTAGGATTAGGGTCTAGTCATTGAAATTTTTAACCATGCCAGAAACTTAAGATGTTTTTTAATTCATTTTTAAAATTTTAGCTGACATGCAATATTATATTAGTTTTAGATATACAACATAGTCATTAGGTGTTTATGCACCTTATTAAGTAACCACCATGATAAGTCTAATACCCACCTGGCACCATACAGAATTATTACAATATTGATTACATCCTCTATACCATATTTTATAGCCCTGTGACTGCATTTAAGACTGCCAATATGTACTTCTTAATCTATTTCACCTTTTTTTTCATGCACCATCCCCTCATTTTGGTAATCATCAATTTGTTTTCTATATCTGTGAATTTTTCCAGTTTTATTTGTTCATTTATCTTGTTTATTAGGTCCCACATTTTAGATGAAATCATCTAATATTTATCTTTTTCTTATTTATTTCACTTAGCACAATATCTAAGTTTATTCATGTTGCCGCAAGTGACAAGATTTTATTCTTTTTTCATGGTTGAGTAGTATTTTATTGTACATATGTATCACTTCTCCTTTATACATTTACCCAATAGTGAACACCAAGGTTGCTTCCATATCTTGGCTATGGTAAGTAATGCTGTAATAAACACATGGGTGCATATATCTTTAGAAATTAATGTTTTCAATATCTTTAGCTAAATACCCAGAAGTAAAATTGCTGGGGATTATTAAGTCAGAAACTTTTCAAGTGATTTATTAATGTAAATAAATGCTGTTTTCTTTAAAGACTGGTTCTTGGAAATACACAAGTACTCTTACTATTTATATTACTAAAGAGCAATATATTCCATAATATATTTAGTTAAGTTTCAACTTTTCTTGTTTCCTGTGGTTCTGAAAAAATTCAGATGCTCTAGATATATGTATTAGTCATGGGTTTTCTTTGTAGAACTTCTCAGCTATCTCTTACAGTGGATAATTCCTACATAGGTTTTTCATTCAAATTATATTCATTGTGGGACTATTCAGTGTATGCACTGGGCTAGATCCTTGGGGGCATTTTAATAGAACAAGTTGAGATAGTAGAAACAGATTGAAATATGGGACTAGATAAATAGAAATACAAATTTCACTGTGGAACTTGCTATTTTTATCTCATCCAAGTTGTTTAGTGTCTATCTTTGAACTTAAATTTTACCATCTGAAGTGAAAAAAGTGAAATGACTATTTGGTAGGTTGGTTATGAGGATTATATGATAGAGTTTGAATTGACCTATTTAAAATTTTTATTTATTGCTTTTAGAGAGAGGAAGGGAAGAAAGATACATGGACTTACTGTTCCATTTATTTATGCATTCATTTATTATTGCCTGGATGTACCCTGACTGGGTATTGAACCTGCAACCTTGGTGTATTTGGCTAATATGCTAACCAACTGAGCTACCTGGCCAGGGTTGAACTGACCTATTTCATATTAGGTTTTTGCCATTCCCTGCTCTAAAGGTGATACTTATTTCTGATCTTATCTCCACAGACTGGAAGTACCTCAGTATAGTTAAAGTGAAAGTTTACTTTTATATATCAATTATTGCTGGTAAGATACCCATCCCTCAGTTATTTTAGGACTTTTCTCATATTTGTCCAGTACACATACTTCAGGGCTGAGTAGGATCACTTTTTGTACTATTACAGAAAAAAAGTCTTTGCCAAGAATGTAGCTCTGCTGTGCGTGGCACAGCAAAGCAACACAGAAATGAATGGTCATTTCAATTCTAAATGGGTTAACATTCCACTGTACTCCAAAAGAATAGATTCCAGGCAAGGCTGCAAGGAGAGATTGGGGGCAGGGGTCAGTGTACAACGGACTCCATTCACACATGGAAACAAACCATTTTAAGAATGACTACAGAATGAAACACCTGCCACCCAATTTTTCACATAAAAGTTTGGCAGGAATACAGTGGGGAATTTGGAACAACTTTTTATATTCCAAGTTAAAGGAACTGAGTAAGAAGACTACATAGATGAATCCCCTAGAACAAACTTTTGTAACTATGACTGCTATTTAAAACCAATAAAGCAGAAGTTAGAGTTTTGACCTCATCTTTTCTATCTTGCATCTCCAAAATGGGTCTTTCTTTTGTATCAAGATTTAGTTTGGCCAGTTGAAATATTACAAAATTCTGCCAGTCAAGTTGGACTTGTAGGTAGATATGTCTTGCCTCCTAGCACCAGCCATAGAGAGGATTACAACCAGATCTCAAAGCAAATAACACCCAGAACTGTTAGAAAATAGAGCTATACAGACATCTGAGAACCAAAGATTTAAAGAGGCCACATTCATCCAGATGACTAGGAGGGGTGGAATCATGGAGCCAAAACCAGAGATGGTGTGGTAGAGGTGGCAGCAGCTGTGGAACAGACAGTCCCACATTCATGTGTAATGGATCAAAATTGAGAGGGATACCTTGGGAGTGAGTGATCCCAGCCCCAGGTCAGCATTATGGAGAAGCAGTTATAAGCCTTGAAATACATTTGGTTTGGGTTGTGGTATAGCTGACCAGGTAAAGTGTTCTTGGTCATTGTAAATAGATACAAGGTTGTGGGAAAACAAGGTTTGTTCAAATAAGGGCAACAGAGGCTAAGGCTGAAAAGTTAGGAGTATAAGGTGTAGATCAAAACAGATCTCAGTTTAAATTGTACCCCTACCATTTGTCAGGTCTGTGACTTTGATCACTTATTTTACCACTATAAGCCTCAGTATCATCATCCTTAATTAGGGGTTGTAGTTGGGCTTCTCAGTCATTTACTCAGAAATACTGGGAGTTCTTGCCTCATTCTACTCTTTCACACCTCTGTGTAAAAGTAATGACCTCTTCTGACATCTTGTTTTTCAAGGGGCATCACCTCTTCCTGAGCCATTTCTATTACCAGCAGCAAGCATCATACCTCATGTGCAGGAAAGGCTCCATAATTTACAGGGCCCAATACAAAACAAAAATGTGAGGCTACTGGCTGGAAAATTATTAAGACTTTCAAGACAGAAACAGTCGAACAATCTGCCAAGCAATGACTCTAGTAAGGGTGCCTCCTGTGTGACTACTCCAATCACACTACTCCAGGAAGCTGGCCTGGCTCCTATGCCCCATGCACCTCCCCCTTCCTGGACTGTTACTGTCTGTTTGCCTGTCTCTCCCACTAGACAGTGAGCCTTTTGAGGATACTGGGTCACAGTCAAGGGCACATGCATATAGGAAACAGAGGACACTGGATTTTGTTTTACTTCCCTCTTATTAAATAAACAACAGAACATTTTCAAAGAACTGGCCTTGTGAGCTTCCCTGCTACCACCTCCTGACTTACGGTGGGGCTGGTTAAATATGGGAACAAAAAAAGCTCTTTGCATGGAGACCCCTGCCTCTGGTTTGTGTCCTACACTAGTTCTGCATCCGTCTGCCTTCCTGAACTAAGCTTTAGCACCATGTAGGGAAACCTCGACTCATTCTTTAGACCTGGTTTTGTGAGAGTGTAGCTACTAAGCAAGCATTTCTAGGAAATAAAAACAGATAGTGAAAAGCAGTGCAAATTGCAGGAATTAAATACACTGGTAACAGCAGGACTCTAATAGGCAAGAAAGGAGGAAAATTGCAGGAATGTGAGTCCTACCGAGATGTGTATGCAGGCTCCGTGCAACTGCAGACTGGATAGTTGTTTAGGTGTTTCTTTGTGGGACTTTACAGTAGGGGTGCTGACCCTGCATTTGTAGTCCTATGTGGTGTCCTGGCTCCATTGCTCACTAGCAAGCTGATCCTGGGGAAATTGCTAAACATTCTCAGTTTCTCAGGTAGAAAATCAAGACAATAATATTGGAGGTGAAATGATTGTATTAATAAAGCATGCTGAGCTGCATAGCATTAACCAGAATATAGAACATGCATAATAAGTGTTCTTCATTCTTGGTCACACTCTCGAACCACAAATTACCTGAGTTCAAACAACATTCATTCATATATTTTCCATCTCCTATTTGCTGGGAACTCTAACAATAGATCTTCTTTCAACATGGTGTGTGTGTGTCTGTCCCTGTCATGGTCTGTGTTCCCCATACTCATATGGGTGAGAAGGGTCGGGAGAAGCACACAGGGTGTTCAAGACAGACCAGCTTGGTTCTTCTATTTTAAAACCATGCTTTGGGTAAAGCAGTTAAATGTCACTGATCCCCAGATTTCTTATACTTTTTAGCAAGAATTGTTGTAGAGTTATTGTGAAGGTTTTATAAAATAATGCTTATACAACTCACATTAGCAGAGTGCCTTGCCAACAGTAAGTGCTTAATGACAACTAGTTTTATCAGTCACTCCAGCACCAGGTGGCTACTGAGAGGAGTGAATCCTAGTCCCTTCGCGTTCACCTGGGTCTGACATTGGACTAGCTGTTCCACATGTCTAGGCTGTGGGAGGAACTAGACCATCTATAAAATGCTTGCCTCACAGAACTCCTAATACACCAGCTAACATTTAATTATCAAGATAACCCACAGCTTAGGTGCCATTGTGATCTCTACTTGGCAGATAAGAATAATGGGCTTAGGGAGATAGAAAAAGGCTGACGGAATGAGAAAAAAAAGATGATTCTGGATTTCCACCCTGGCTATCTGCCTTAACAGCCCTGTGCTTCAACTTCCTATACTTTGATACCCAAGGAATCACCCTATGCAGACCCCTCTTTCTGCAACCCTTCTCTTTCTCAGTTTTTGAATACCTGTCTATGACCCAGAGCTTCTGAAACCTCCTAATGATCCCCTGAACACAAAGCAAACATAAAAATCACTCTTCTTCTTACAAAAATTAGAAGGAGAGTAGGCATAGAGTAGGCATAGTTGCAGAAGAGCAGATTGTTCCTCTTGCCTGGGAATGAAACCTTCCTCTTCTTTCTTTCAAAGTCTACTTATATTTTGGCCATGCAGCACTTTGTCACTGCCAGAAGCCTCTGCCCACCATGGTGCTGAGCTTGGGAGTATAAACATCTGGGTGCCCCCACTCTAAAAGGGCTCTGAAGGGCTGATTGCCAGTTGATTCAAAGGGAGTTGGGAAGCACAACTGTGATTTTTGCCCACCCAGCCTTGATTTCCTCTTTCTCTGGCCACAGTGTCGTTTTACTTTTGGAGAAAACACTTCCCACCACTTTTAGTCCTTGTGACTTTATTAGAATTGGCTGTATAGCTGGCTCTGAGCATGAGCACATGACTAGGGTTAGGTTGGTCAGAGCCAGCCAGACCTAAGAATTTTGCTAAAATTATTTGGGAATAAGGTTCTCTTCCCTGAAAGAAAACTCCTATTTTTCCATGGGGTCCTTTGCTATTAGCAAACAGACCTCATGGCCATCTTGTTGGCCCATGTGCCACAAAATGAAGAAAATGTTGAGGAAAGCAGAGTCAAGGGTTTAGAAAGGGACACATTCCTGCTGACCTTTGAGTACATGGATCCAACTATGCCTGAGGCCATCACTTCTCAGAGACAACCCATCCATCAATCCTCTAGTTGTTGTTTAAGCTACTTTGTACAGCATTTCTATCATTACCAACCCAAAGTTGGTTATTGCATAAAGAAAGCAATAGGTGTAAAGCTTAAGATGAGCCAGGGAGGATACCTCATTCTTTCTCCCACCAAATGTTCTTCTAACCATATGGTACCACTGAATCTAGCAAGATTAGTTACTCTCTTTTAACTGATGGTAGGGAAGACCTGTAATGATGCCACCTTACATGGCAAAATGAACTTTGCAAATGTAGTCAAATCAGGAACTCAAGATGGGAGATTATCCTGGATTATTCTCTGGATCCAGTATAATCACAAGGGCCTTATAAGGAGACCAGAGGGGCAGCAGAGTCAGACAAGGAAATGTGATGACTAAAGCAGAGGAGGTTGCTGACTCAATTTAGAGGAAGCAAGGTGGGCAGCCTCCAGGAAAATGGAGTCTCTCATGGAGCGTGCAGAAAGGAATGCTGCGCTGCAGGCACCTTGATATTAGTCTAGTGAGACTCAGCTTGGACATCTGAACTATATAACTGTAAGATAATAAACTTGCATTATTTTAAGCCACCAAGTTTATGTTAATTAGTTACAGCACCACCAGGAATCTAATACGCACCTTATATACCTAATGCTTTTTTTTTCAAATAATATGATTAATGTTGATCAATTACAGAGGAATGAACATTGCCCAGAAATGTTTAGATTTTTTCAAACATAGCTTAGCTTGAATCCTCATAACAGCTCTGAGAAGGGTGAGGATCATGACCTGACAGTATCTGCTACAACCTGTTACCTGTGCTGCATCACATGGCAGGTTCACTGCATTGCTTTGGGCTGCAAGTAAGAGGGAACAATAAAAAATGAATTAAGTGAATTCATTTTATGAGAGAAGAATTTTGAACAAAGGGTGTTTCCAGGGTTTGTTTGCTCAAAAGCTCAATGATCTCATCAAACACTCTTGCTGCTGCTTGTCCTCAGTCACCTCTTCAGGATTTCCAGTCCACAGCAGGTTCTAGCACTGCCACTCCCCATCCCCTTCCCAGAAATCAGAAGCTTCTTTTTATCCATCTTAATTTCAAGAGCAAATAATCTTTCTCCTAAATTCTTCCAGCTGGATTACTTTTTCTTTTCTTTTTCTTTCTTGTATAATTTTATTTGACATTGGTTTTTCTAGGACGTTCATTACCTTTTATACTGAACTAATAAAAGTGTATTTTGGTTGCCCAGAACTTTATCAAGAATTTATTACCATTTTTTAAATTCAGAAGAACTTATGCAACCCTACGTTCATAGCAGCACTATTATAATAGCCAAGTCCTGGAAACAGTCTAAGTGCCCATCAATGGATGATTGGATCAAAAAACTGTGGTCCATTTACACAATGAATACTAAGTAGCAGAAAGAAAGAAGGAACTCCTACCTTTTGCTATAGCATAGTTGGAACTGAAGAGTATACCATATGATCTCACTTAATATTAGGAAACTAATGAATAAAACAAACAGATGAGCAAAATAGAACCAGAAGCATGGAAACAAGGAACAGATTGACAGTGACCAGAGGGGAGAGGAAAAGGGAGAAGGGGGAAAAGAAGGGGAAAGGGTTTGGTCAAGGAACTAGCATAAATTACCTATGGATATTAATAATAGGGTGGGGATTGACTGTGAGACAGGGAATGGGGTGGGTGGGGAAGAACAATGGGTGAAAAATGGGGCAATTAATAACAACAATAAATTAATAAAAAAGAAACACTATCATTGATGGTGACATTACTTATGGAATTTGCATTCCCAGTATAATATACTTGCACTCGTTTGTAACTGTGAATCTATGCATAGATATAAGAAAATGATTCTTTATTACATATTCAAATGTAGTCCTATCTGACAAGCAATTGTATATTAAAATACATAAAGTTTTATTATAAATTACTTTTATTTCTTCCTTATATTCAAAACTTTTAATTTAATTTTTAATTTAAAAAGATTTTATTTATTATTTTTAGAGAGAGGGGAGGGAGGGAGGGAGGGAGGCAGAGTGGAAGAGAAACATCAATGTGTAGTTGCCTTTCACCCACCTCCAGCTAAGGAGCTGGCTGGAGACCTGGCTTGCAATCTGGTTATGTGCCCAGGCTGGAAATTGAACCAGCGACCTTTGGGTTTTGCAGGCTGATGCCTTATCCACTGTGCCACCAGCCAGGGCTAAGACTTTTTATTAGTGTGTGTTTACATAGAAGGGGAACCCAAACACCCAGAATCCATTTATAAAAAATTGTATATTCTTACATGTGTAAACTTCAATCACCTTCAAAGTACTCTCCATTTGATGCAATAACCTATTTTTTTTTTCTACTGCTCAAAATTGCTTTTGAACTCATTGATTTTGATGCCTTTTTGTGCTTCTGCCATTTTTTGTTCTACCTCTTTCACATGGGCAAAATGTGATCTCTTTGAGGTCTTTTTTTAACCCCGGGAAACAGAAAAAGTCTGTTAGGGCTAGATTGAGAAAATTGGGAGGATGGGGCACAGGGGCCATGCCATTTTTGGTCAAAAACTCCTGAACACTCAGCATAGTATGGGCAGGTATACTCATAAATTAACCATCAAGAAATGGGCAAACACACTTAGCCTTAAAGAAAAATTCAGAGCACTGGCTGGTGGCACAGTGGATAAGGTGCCAGCCTGCAGGAACCCAAAGGTTGTTGGTTCAATTCCCAGCCAGGGCACATAACCAGGTTGCAAGCCAGGTCTCCAGTTAGGTCCGTAGCTGGAGGCAGGTGAAAGGCAACCATACATGGACGTCTCTCTCCCTCTCTGCTTCTATCCCTCTCCCTTTCTCTAAAAACTAATAAAATTAAATTTAAAAAAATTCACTGAAGCCAAACACAGCCTCTTATAGCACTAGCTGGTTCACTAATACAGAAGGGCTTTTACAACACTCACCTAGCAAGGGAGCCTGTACTACAAGGGGCCCGCCCTCTAGAACATAGTTTCATTTTTAGGTCCCCCCTTGTATAATATATATTTACAGATAGGTATATATCTACATGCACATGGATGTATATTTGTGGGACAGATAATAATAGCTATGTATTTTACTTCAGCATAATAGGCACTATAAAATATTTGCTAGAAAAAAGAGAAGCTTTGATAGGATTAAGAATGACAGCCATAACTCTTTAAACAGTTTACCATTTTGTTAATATATTTTTTTCAAGTCTCTGGGGCTTTACAGAAATGTTTCTTTTGATTAGAAAATTCTTTCTTGAATGCCTGAATAATAAACTTTTTGCTCACCCATCAAGAAAAATGGGAATTTTTCCTTAACAGCTCTGTTTGCTAGCATAATTGTGTCTATTTAAGTCATAGTACTCCTCACATGGCATCACAATATCTTGTGAATGTCTACCTCTGTATTAATTTCCTAGGGTTGCTGTAACAAATTTCCAAAATGTTGTGGCTAAAAACCATGCCCATCTCATAGTTCTGTGGTTCAGAAGTCTGACTCGGGTCTTACTGAGCTAAGACCGAGGTGTCCCCAGTGCAGTGTTTCTTTCTGTAGGCTCTTGAGAGAGAATTTATGTCCTTGCTTCACTCCCAAGTTCTACATTCCTCAAAACACTAGAATAGGAACACAATTTGGCCAAGTTCTTTGCAACTTCTTAGCCTCGTTTCATCCAAGACCTCACCAGAATGGCCTAATAACACCCAACATTTTCTATTAACTTTCTGTTCAAGGTTATTTATATGTTCTTTCAGATGATAAAAGCTTTCTTTCCATCTTACTTCTTTCTGGGGTCTCACCAGAATCACTCTTTTAACATCCATATTTCTGGGATGTGCCTTGAAACTGCTCTAGCCTCTACTCATTGCCCAGATTGAAGGGCATTTCCATACTTTTGGGTATTTGTTACAGCAGCTACCTGTCTTGGTCAGCTTCAGCTACTATAATAACATAGACTGGGTAACTTAAACAATGGACATTTATTTCCTCACAGTTATGAAGACTAGAAATCCATAATCAAGGTGCTATCAAATTTAGTTTCTGATGAGAACTCTCTTCCTGGCTTGCAGAAAGCTACCTTCTTGTTGTTTGTGCTTGGGGCACAAGATAAAGGGAGAGTTCTCTCTCTCTTCCTATTTTTATAAGGCCAATGATCCCATCATGACCTAATCTAATGCTAATTAACCTCTCCAAGACCTCATCTCTTAAGTATCATCACACTGTAGATTAGAGCTTACACATATGAATTTGGTGGGGGTGGGGGTTTGGGGGCCACAGACATTCAGTTCATAACAGGTAATATCTGATACAGCAAGGAGAGCAAAATGCTAATTGTAGAATTTAAGTGGTGGCAATAGGCATGTTCATGGCAAACTTTTTTCAACTTTCCTCACATTTGAAACTTTTAATAAAATGATGGGAACAATACTAATCCAGGCCTCAGCATAGCAAACTATCTTTATAAATAGTTGTTGAGAGATGGGTAAATTTAGTGGAAATCTGTTTGCCAATTAGCTCTGAGGTTAAGATGGAAATCAAGACAATCTGTCCTTTTTATGTTTCCGATGCACTGATCCTTTTCTGGAAAGCATTATGCAACATGATCAACACTCCATTTGGAGGTATGTACATGCTGAAGGAGGAATTACTGCAACAAACTTGGTGATTAGAAACCAGTGCAGCTAGTCCCAGCAATCTGGGCTATTGTGGAACGTGGGCTGTAAAGCAGCAGGTGACTTGTCTGAAGAAGTCTTCTGGGGGCCCTCAGGTTACTGTGTATTACAAAAGATGAATTTTATCCAGTTATGTATATGATACTCAGTTGGAAAGAGAATGAATAGGAGACTAGGTCAATGATCTTTCAAGTCCAATTACAAACATTAAGTTATATGGTTTGTTTATGACCATATCAAGGAAAGTAAAACTCTTTGACAGGAAATAAACCAGTAATTACTTCATTTAGTCATTTAACAAACATTGTCTGAGCACCCACTATGGGCTAGGCCCTGGGTTAGGAACTGTGAAATGTGCAGGCATAAATCAATGATACATTTTGGTGTGGGCCACTACTATAACTTCTAATCTCCAGGCCTATACCTCTCTCTTACCACCCACCCTCAGGCAGAGGAGCTGTTCTAGTTCAAGAACAAAATAGATTTTTAAAGAATGAACAATGGAATCACCATAGGGAGTAGGGTGCTTTCTGGCAGGTCTAGAGTTAAACTTGGATCCACCTCATGATTCACCTTCCACTCTCTCAGACATGGTAAGATGAGGTCTAGAAGTGGCATCCTGGTAACTGCCTTTGCCCTTGAAAGGACAAATGTAATAAGGGGAGTTCAGTCAGAGGAAGGCCTGGAAGGGAATGTAGATCAGTTTTGCTCGAGACCATAGAGGAGGGAGAGAGAAAAAGGAATAAAGAGAGCTTCAGTTTTTAACCCAGCCTTGCCCAGTAGAGGACCACCTCAGGATTTAGGCTGAGGATGGTGCTAATCATAAAAAGGGAGCATTTTTCTGGAATGTCCTTTGAGACAGGTTTGCATTGCTGAGAGACTAAGCTATAGGGTCTCTTTAGAGATAAGTATCCTGTTAAGAGTCATGGACTCAAATCTCTACTCATATTTTCTCCAGAGACAAACCTTACACTTAGCTCAAGTAGCTTAAGTTTTAAAAGAGAATAGAAGATATGAACCCACATAATGACCAATGATGCTACTTACCCCTTGTTGTAATAATCATAAATATTATTTTACCTTCCTGCCTTCTTTATCAGTTTTTGAATCATTAAGATGAGGAACTATCATGTATTCATCTTTTTATTCCCAATATCCCACCGTATGTGACTCATTGTTGCTAAATAAAATTTTTCATGAATTAATTAATTAGTAGGTGGGTTTCATGGACTGAATATTTGTGTCCCCCTAAATTCATATGTTGAAGCCCTAACTTTCAGAGCAGCTGCATTTAGAGGTGGCATCTCTAAGATAATAATTAATGTTAAACTAGCTCATAAGTATGAAGCCCTGATCTGATAGGATGTGCATTGTTATAAGGACAGACACTAGGGAGCTTGTTTTCTCCCCACATGTACCCACAGAGGAAAGGACCACGTGAGAATGTAGTAAGAGGGTGGTTTTCTGCAAACCAGGGACAGAGTTCTCATCAGAAACTGAATCAGATAGAATGTTGATCTTTGAGTTCTAGCTTCCACAACTGTGAGAAAAGAAATTTCTGTTGTTTATGGCATCCAGTCTATTCCCTTTTCTTAAGGCAGCCCAGGCAGACAAATACCAAACTACCAAAATACAGAAAATGCTAGAGTGTTCAAAAGGATAAAGACATCAGTTCCAGCTGAAGGTAGGTGGATCATATCAATAAGGAAGTAGCAAAGGAAACTCTTAAAATATAAAAGATTCTATCACTACTAAGGCAGAACATGATGACCGAAAGTTTGAGAGAGGAAGAGTATAAACAAGAGTTTGAGAGAGGAGATCAGAGTATAAACAAGAGATGGCTTGTCTGAAGATGGGTTTGAGAATTTTAATATAATTTAATATCTAGCAACAGCCATGGGATACATTTTCATAAGTGTCAGAGAGCAATGAACATTTGAGCACGATGCTGGTATGATTACAGCGATACTTTGAGAAGAATGGTGTCCATGTTCAGGTTTCCTGTCTGAGGATTACTGACACCCAGCAAGACTTCATGGAGGGTCTCAACAGGATAACCCTATTTTGTATATAATGCATCCAACCCCCAATTTTTATGTGATACTCACTCTCAGAGTTACAGGAGGGTTAATGTTTATATCACTGCTGGTACAGAGGTTAGTTTTGGGTCATGTCTTACCCAAGCAACTTATCCACCCAGGGTAGAAGGAATCCATTGCAGGAGGAAACAGTAGTACAGGAACCTCTTTAAATTTCACTGGATTTATTTTCAATTCCTTTGTAATCTCTTCCTTAGAGCAGTAACTTCTGAGCTCTAAGGGCTTTGCATTTAATTCCAGTATTTGGATTGTGAGAGCTTTTAATACCTGTGGACTTGGCAGTTGCAGGGAGTAAAATGCATCCCCATTAATCAGAACTGGACTGAGTCATGTTACACAAACCATAGATTTCTACAAGAAAATTAAAAGGCAATATCATTTCACTTCTGCTAAATGTTTTATTATGATTCAGGGGGAGAATTGGGACACTCTATATTGTGTCCAGTGATGCTGCCAAAAATATATCACACAGAGACAGGACAAATGAATGTATAAATAGGAATTGCTCAGAAGGGGTTAGTCATAAATCACTGAATGAGCTGGAACCCTTTCTGAGTGTTGCTTAAAATAAGAATTGTTATTGGTAATCTCTAGAAAAATAATTTGTTTTTTGTACAGTTGCTTGAGAAGGTTGTGGGAAGTAGAGAAGTAGAACTTCTCTAGGTGAAATCAAAGGCAAGATGCAAAATGTTCTGGTGACTCTAGGAACATTTTCAAAGAATGAAATGAAGTTTGCTAAAGAACAGCAATGGTGTGGTTTCTAGAATCATGAGTTTTCACCTTGAATGTTTGGAAATCTGGAACTTGGTGATGGGCTGGCTTTGGATCAAAACTGCACTATAATCAATTGGGTTGATAGAGCAGCAACAATGATAAGACTCCTCTGTTAGACCCTGTAATTCCTCCATAGATAGTACTTACTTCTAGAATACCTTTCTCTGCAGTTTACAAGAAACTACTTTATGATGCCCTGAGTTTGTGTTCAAGGAAGTATGTTTATTTTTTATTTTTTGTTGTTAGGAAAGAAAAGAAGCCAAGTCTCCATTTGTTTTAAAGATATTAAAGTGAAACCTGGGAAACTGTGGTTAAACAACACTAAGACATTCACAGACAGAAGTGGTAAACATTCTAATAAAACTGCAGATATTGTTAATGCTAAATAGATGTTTAAACATTTTATGAAATATGATATTCCTATCATACCAGTTATCTTTGTGGTTAAAAGTAGTATGTTTCTTTTTGCTTAAGAGCATAGTGGTAAAGATCGCTACTTTTATTTTCATGAAACCTCTATAGATGTTCAGGGGGTAATGAATTTTTTCAATTATCAACCCTGATACATAATCCCTTAGAAGATAGTCAGGAGTTAGTTGAGAAGGCCCAAGGCATTGAACATAATACACAAAGTGCTATAACTTTCCAATGGCCTGATTTTGAGTTAGTTTTTGCTGTATAACAAACTACTTTGAAACTTTGCGTCTTAAAACACTCATTTATTAGTTCACTATTCTGTGGGATTAGTCTTTTTGGTCCAAGCTCAGTCAGGTGGATCTTTTGCAGGCCCTACATAGGCCCACTCATGTGTTTATAGTCAGAGTACTGATCCCAAATGGCTTCACTCATATGTCTGGTGTTACACTGGGTTAGAAGAAGCAAATGGATCCCAAGTTTTTTTGTTGTTGTTGTTTTCTAAGTTTTTAACACCCAGTAAGCTACCCCGTGCTTCTTTCTACACTTCTGGGTTCCAAGAAACAGCAAAACATGATAAACTCCAGTGTGCAAATACTTTTCAAGCCTTGTTTTCATCGTAACTGCTAACGTCCTGTTGGCCAAAGCAAGTCACATGGCTGGGCCCAGAGGCAAGTGCTACAAAAATGAAAAACTGAAAGAGGTTTTTCCTCTTTATAGGTTTGCTGAAAATAAAACTAGCAATCTTAACTCCCAGGTTCTTGAAAGAAGTAGTGTTGCTGTTGTGTGTGTGTTTTTGTCAGTCTATCATATCTAATTTTTCCTTTAATGATATGATCTCAGTGTTTCCCAGTTGTGTAACACTGGGAAATTTCATTAGCCTCTCTAGTCCCCTGTTTCTTATTACCTCACGTGACTAAGAAACCTATATATCTCATAGTTTTATTTTGAAAATTGAACTAGTTAACAGTGTTAAGGCTTGGAAAAATGCTTGGAATACAAAGCATGCTCATCGAATGTTAGCTATTACCAATTTTGCTTCTGTACCACTGTGTTAGTTTCCTAATTCTGCTTTTACAAATTACCACTCATTTAGGGAGTTAAAACAATGTAAATTTATTATATTACAGTTCTTCAGGTTACTGAGTGGTCTCTGGGTTTCACTAGGCTAAAAATCAACTCATCAGCAGGTCTATGTTAGCATGTTTCTTGCCTTTTTCTTCTTCTAAAGGTTGCATGCATTCTTTGGCACATGGAGCTATCATTCATCTTTAAAGCCTTTAATAACCAGTAGAATGTTTCTTGTATTACACAATCTTGACCTCTGCTTCTATCATATATTCTCTGATTAATTCTTCTGTCATCCTCTTTGACTTATAAGGATTCTTGTGATTGTATTGGACCCACCTGAATAATCCAGTATACTCTCCTCATCACAAGATGCTTAGTTTAAGCTCATTTACAATGATCCTATTTTCATGTAGGGTAACATATTTATAGGTTCCAAGTATTTGGGGGTCTATGATTCTGTCCACTGCAAATAATCTTGATCATAGTACTTGGATTGTTTATCAATGGAGAGAAACATGTTGGGAAGGCTTTGCTTAGCCACAACTGTTTAGGGAATTGTTCTATATTAATGAAGAAATCCTGTGTCTGCAATGTTGAAAATATCCCTTTCCCTCTAAGCTACCAGGGGGCAGAATAGATATTTTGAATTATGAGGAAAAATGCTTACCTACCTCCTATCATTTGGAGGAGTGTGATGGAGAAAATGCTATATATTTACCAAACCCTGTTTATTTTTCCTTTGCATTCAACTATATCATATTTCTATCCCTGTTGCCTCTAAGTGTGACCATAAGACAAATCCTCACCAATAAGATAAGAGTATCACATCTTAAATGAGGCAGTTAAGAGCAACTGTACCTTCCTTGTGGCAACTTCTTTGTTGGATGCCCACCCAAAGGGGATTTACCAGAGGGCTCTGAGGACCACAGAGAACACAAGATAGAAGGATCCCGTGTCCCAGAGTGACTATAGTTCAAAACCCCACCTTCCTATTGATAAGGCACTGAGAGTTTAGATTGCTTCCTTCAGCCTACCATGACTAATAAAACTAGTTACCTAAACACTGACATGCAAAAACACCCTTTGTTCTCAGCCCTGTACCCTTTGTAAATGGGGATATGATTTGTGCTCCATCTTGATCTGTCATTTTCTTATCACTCCTAAACTACATGCAGAGATTTTAGATATGTTGCTAGACTATAATATAATTTGGATTAGGGAATACTGAACAAGTGTGGTGGCTGTTGACCTTGTCATGATTTTAGCCATAATAATCTCTATAGCACTGAAGAACGTAAAGAGTCCCAAAGTCTACTAATAATCATCTCATTTTGTTTCCTTACTGAAGAGATGAGAAAACCTAAGCCAATAGAGTTTCATTGATTTTATAAATTTTTGTAGTAAAACTCAGCAGCAGAATTGGGACTTGAATCAATGACATCACTGAATTTAGCACCCAGTATAGTGCTGGTGTACCAGAGGATCTGTGAGTCATTGTCAAATGAATGAATGGTTGAATGATGTACTCATTCTTCAATGCCCAGCTCAATGCCATTTTCTCTGTGGAGCCTTTCTTAAAAGCCCCCATTTCAAATTAACCTCCCCTGTCCTCTCTCTTCCCAATAGAGGGTATTGATCCTTTATATAGCATTTAATAAAGTCTGCCTAAAATGTTAATTTGCATGCATCTATCTAACCCTGGTGACAAGTAGATTTTATTTTATGTGCCAAATTAGATTGATTGCTGGTTATACTTGGCTCACAACATTGAAATGGAATATGACATCTTGTTCAACTTAGTACCATAAACAATTAGTAATGTCTGCCATGGGAAAAGAATTATAAAATAATGGAATGTGTACCATATGTTTACCTAGACTAGTGTACTCTTTATTAGAATAAAAACTTCTTTAGGACGGAGACATGATGGTTTATTCTTCTTCGTATCCTTCATGATACTGAGAAGAGTATCTTGTAGATAATAAAAAGATGCTTAGTAAATATTTGTTGAATTAAATGAAAATGAAATTCACATAATACTAGACCTATAGGTCTCTTAAAACTTAAACTGTTCATATACCATTCCACATTTATTTTTCTTCTTCCCATATATTCTGTTTTGTTTTGTTTTGTTTTGTTTTTGTTTTTGTTTTTAAGAAGTACTAAATATTTACTTTAAAATATCTATTAACTTTTTCTTTTCTAGCCTTTATATCATATAAGTATTCAAACTGATATATTTTTTTCTGCAAGAATATAAAAGGTTTGGTTACATGAATCTTTACCACAGTGGTTTTAAACTGTATCTCTCAAAGAAAAAAGGAAAAGAAGTGATAGAGATGAGAAAGAAAATATGGAGATATCAATTGATGTTGCTCTGCCACAAATAATGAACTTTCAAACAACAACCCCAACAAAAATCTGGGGTACCAGCCAGGTATATTATCAGATATATTTTAAAAAATCAGAATAGAAGGGTTTATGCCTTAATATACAATATACATGCTCTCCCGGGGAAAATGCAAATTTTCGGTTAGGACTTTCTCTCTAAATAATTACTTTATAAGGAAAGGAACTGACTTGGAGGTCCAGGGCTGTGGGGAAAATACACTCTAATGATGTAATGTATATACTGACTCTTCCCTTAAAAGTAAGAGTATAGAAGAAGCTGGATTACATTATCTGGAGTGTTCAGGAATTTTAAATGGTGCTCAAGCACTGAGAGTCAACTTTTCTATCTGCCTTTGAAGGTTAGATCCACATGCCCATTTTTGTAATCCAAATTTAGTCCTGGGGCCATTTGAGAAAATAACACTGTGGCTTTAGTTTTCCATTTACAAGAGCCAACTGAATACCTCCCTCTAGAGGTCCCAGGGGCATTTCAAACTTACCCTGCATAGCACAGACATCTTTGCTCCAGGAAATCTAGTTCTCCCTATTCCCTTGTCTCACTCTAGTAAAGGGATTACCAAATTCTAAATTATGCAGGTACAAAGTTTAGGGTTTACTATCGGTTTTTTTAGAGCCCTAAATATTGTCATTATTATATATTTTTCAACTTCATTGAGGCGTAAGTGAAAGAATTGTGAAATGCTTGAAGTTTGTATTTTGCTCTTCTTTCTCCCTCACCTACTACACCCCTTGTGAAGGTCAGCAAGTCTTGCTTGTTTTATCTTCAGAGCATGAAAGCAGGTTCTTCACAGCTGATCAGACTGAAATGCAAGACCCAGTTTTGCTACTTAAAAAGTGTGGGACTTGCGTAAGGTACTTACCTTTCTAGGCCTTGTTTTTGACTCTATAAACTGGGAAGGATATTTTACAGATTTGATCATTCAGGTTTTCAATGATTTAAGGAATGTGAAAACATTGGCATGTTGCCCTTTATAAATCTCAGTAAAACCTACATATGATTGCTAATTGCTACCATTTTATATACTTCTAATACTAATACTGCCACCACTATCCATCTTGTCTCCTCTTTACAAATTGCTACTATTTTTAGTCCAGACCTCAGGGACCTCTTACCTAGAATCCTGTACTATGCTCCACTCTAATCTCCCTGCTGAAGGCTGTTGCTCCAATGCATTTTTTCATAGTTTCTACTCTTTAACTTGGTAGTGTTTAGCTCTGACCATTTCATCTGTCATTCAAAAACCTTCTGTGCCTCTCCATTCTCATACCTCCTGTTCCTCAGCTTATGTGTATACTCCCAAAATAGGAGATGACATTCCACAGAACACTGTTTTTGAACTTTTTACTTCCTTAGGAACTCCCACTAAGAGAGGACTTAGATATTTGGAAAAATAAAAATCAGAATTATATTCAAAATAAAATCTCAGCCCATTTAAAGAAGTAGAGACATGGGTCAAGTTCAAAAATTAAATCTTGCCTTTCTACAGGGAGTGAAAGTGTGTGTGTGTGTGTGTGTGTGTGTGTGGTGTTGGGAAATAGTAATAATAAATTGACCATTAGAAAAAACAGTCTCTTGCTTTGGGGTATATTTCCTATATGCTGTTACTATTAGATCCCAAGATTCAAAGTACAAGATACGGGCTAAATGTTAGGAAAGAGCCCCAAATGTTTCCTAATTTAACATATTCAGTCTAAGTTACATGGGTTGGTTTTTACCAAAGCACTACGGTAATAAACACTTTGAATTTCACTGAGATGCTCTGGGCCTGTTATATCTTTTTCACTTGTCTTCAGTGTTGGTAGCAACTAGTTGGGGATTCATGGATCTGGAATCCTAGTCAAGTGGCTTTCTGATTCAGCACAAGCAACAAAGGCATTTTCTTAATTCCGAGAATAGTCTAGATCACTTCCCCTCTTTCAGCCCCAGCACATAGCTTAGGGTATGAAAAGTGTCAATCCTTGTCCTTGAAGCATTAAAACTTAAGAGAAAGACATAAATAATAAAAATACAGCATGAAGAATGCTATAAGAGAGGAACATATAAATTTCAATGGCAACATAGATGAGAAAGCAATGAATTCTGTGAGGAAGATTGTGATTTTGAAGAATATTAGTCAGAATGCCTGAACAGAAGAGTGAAAATGGTTGAGAACTTGGGCAAGGCCTACATGTGAATTTGGGATACTTACAGCCAGAGAGTGAAGAAGGATGGTTGGATAAACATTAAAAAGAAATAAGTTAATTGAGCAGATTGGTATTATTGCATCTAAGTTGCTACCTTATTCTGCAGTGTTGTCTGAGCTCTCTGACCCAGAAAACCTTGCTATTAATTACTATTAATTATGGAAGACTTGGACAGTTTTTATTTGGGAAACAATGTGGCAAAATATACATCTTAGAAAGGTAATATTGGTGGCCAAGTGGGCACAAGCTGAAAGAACACTCGAAAACTTTTGTACTAAGTTTACTGAGATATCATTTGATGAGATAGTGAAAACCTAGATCATGGAAATAATACTGGGTAGCAGAAGTCAAAAAATGTGAGACAAGTTTCAGTGGTATCATTATAAAGACTTGATAATTGGTTGGCTGTGAGAAAGATCTCAAGAACAGCTATAAGATTTTTCAGTGTAACACAGTTGGATTGGGTGACTAAAGATGACATAAACTGCATGAAAATAACAGACAAATAGGTGAAGGTTAGGAAGGAGAATGATCGTTTTGTGTATATTGAATTTGATAAGCTTTTGTGCACTTTCTTATCAGAAATGCCTGGGCAGTAGGAAATGGGAAATATGAAAGAAGGACTTGGGATGTAGACTTAGCATAAAGGTCATTAGACTAAAGGAGGGCTTTGGAAAGATATGAGTAATGGAGTTGGACCCAAGGGTATGCAGAATGTTGAGCAAGTTTGAAACAGTTCTGAGGAACTCAGTGTTTCAAAAATGGCCAGTCTTCCTCTGCACCTTTTAT
The DNA here is from genome assembly GCA_004026585.1 of Noctilio leporinus. NCBI lineage: Eukaryota > Metazoa > Chordata > Mammalia > Chiroptera > Noctilionidae > Noctilio > Noctilio leporinus. Next base: position 177,568 of record PVIW01001287.1, on the reverse strand, counting down.
AATTTCTTCCTTCAGACTAGAATTTCATGCCTCATTTTTTGCATTTATCCCATGACTTGGCATACATCTTGAATTTCATGCAATATTTTATTTCAAGAAAAGTATAGCTATTTGTAAAAATGCTGTAAAAAGCCTATTTGCCTGCCTCCTATGAAGAGCCTGGTAAACTCCTACATGGTGCGTTTGAAACAGGACATTGACTGAACCATGATTCTCACACAAATACAGTTTAAATGGGACGTATCCACAGACAACGCCTTTATAAATATGCAAATGTTGCCAGGAATGAAGAAGTGTATAGTGTGAACATACAAATGGTGATTCACTGGTGTGCTGCCCTTGAAATACAGTCATCAGACAGCACTGCCTTCTGCCTACAGGTAGCTACCCGACAAACCCACCCAACACTGGAGAACAATAGTAACAAAGGCAGTTGCTGGGCTGGTTTTTCTTTAGACAAAAGACTGCTAAGGGGAGAGGCTGCCCTCCAGCAAATGCCTAGGACTTGAGCTGGCCCTTCCCCTAGTTCTCAGGAAGCCCTCTGTGCCTTTGGGGACCTTGAAGAGGTGGGAGCTTTCACACTTGGGAGGAGAGGCGCTTTAGGAGGGGAGGTGTCCTCTGAGGATAAGTCAATAAGGGCAAAACACAGGGAACACTGGGATGACTCAACATCTCATAAGTATCTCCTCAAAGGCCAGAACATCCCTTCTCTCTGTGGCACAGGGCTTTGACCCTGCACTCTAAAATGTCTTACATTTAGGGGTCTGAGAGGAGCTGATGCTCATTGGCAAATGGATGGGATGTTTTGAAAAACAGCCTAACACAGAATCCAAAGCAAGCAAATATCCACCCCTTCCTAATGGCAGTGAATGGGGCCCAGGGGTAGGAGAGTCACATAGTGGTATTTCAGGTGCCACTTGCCAAAATCCACAGGCTTTTATTTCTCATTTACTTTAAATCATCCTCTCCAAACTCACCTCGTAGTTCACATTGCCAAAGCCCTTAAGTTGTAGAGGTCTGCTTTCCTTTTCTCACACCCTTCTAAAACACACTGTGGTGTTTGATCTAATGCCAAAATGGACCACTGGAGAAAATTGGAAATTTGGAAATGGAGCCACTTGGCATTTTGTAACCAGAAAAAAAAAAAGTGGGGGAATATATAATTTCAATAGCATTGCCTACCCAGATTATTTTATCTGGTATTGTGGAGTCACTGTACTTCCAGAGAAATACGTAGAAGTGTGAAGGACAAAGAATAAAGAGGCATTCAAAAATTCCACCTTTAATCCTATCATCCATCCTGAAGCCAACATTACTGCCACTTGGTCATGTTTTCTTATAATCATTTTATTTCCAGTTCTAATGTAGTTCAGATCCACCAGTTAGTTTCTTTATTTATATACATTTCCCCAAACATTTAGAACCACGGAACTAATTTTTACATTTTATTCTCACAACCGTTAGATATTTTCATTTTGTAAATTATTTTTGATGAGATCCAGGGAAGTTAGAAGACTCACATACTGTCACACAGATGATGGATAATCAGGCTGGAATATGAACCAGGGTTCCCGGGCTTCCTTTCTGTGATTCTTTTTATTGCAAACTAGCTACAAAATTGTGTTGCTGAAGTTGCTCAGAAGGTTAAACCACCTAAATATCAACTAGAATGTTAATGAATAATGCGGCCTGGACAGATTTGGATCCATGGGTGTTGAGCTTTAGTAATAAAGCTCTGACTTCTTGGACCTCTGAACACTTTATCCAGAATAGTGTCCCTAACTTTCTTAAAAGAGTTAATCAACTTTGATCAGATCCCAATTTTCTATCAGTGAAATGCTGAAATGTTTTCACTTGTGGATTCTGATGCAAACTGAATTTAAGATTCATACTTTATTTGAGAATAGGTAAAAAAGCAGCTAGTGGGCTGCATGAAGAGAGATGTGCCTTTGTTTAATGAGCTGTAGATTGTACAACTTTAATTTTAGATCTTGATTATTTTTTAAAGTCTGCTAGTTAGGTTGACCTGTGTTTGATACTTTGATCTTTGTTGTTATTTGTTTGTTTTATGAACACTTATTTACCTGGAATTAATGCATAATTAAAAATGAATTTCAAAATCATAGATAGAATTTACCTATTTTTCAAAAGTAAAAGTACTTTGTAGACCAAGACAGGATGTCCTGTTCCAAATTGCAGTCAAGTCTACATTTTTGTAATTGAGTTATGACTCTGCAATAGCTGACTTTTATGATGGGAAATTCAGAAACCACCTTTCCACATCATATATCATGTATATATTTTTAAGAAAAAAAATGCTAATTACCTATTTCCTCCCTGGAATGTCCTAGGTGCACTCATCATCACTCATTAGAATTGTTGAAAACCACTGGTGAGACCATAAGCACTTCCAAACCCTTTTCCTGTTCTGGCTCAAAACTTCACCATTGAAGTTCTCAGTTGCAGTTGAAAATGTGCCTTTCATCATTCGTCACCTAATTGTGTCTATTAGGAAAGGTTGTATCTCTTCACGACACACTCTCTTTTGGACAGGATACATTGAAAAAGGGATTTCAAGGTACATTACGTTCTTGCTTTCCTTTCATTGTGATCTATAAATTAGATTAGGAATTGTCCCAGAATCATTAGTTCATCCAAATTCTGTTCCAGAAAAATTAAATCAAAATTTTAACTAAATCTCATAACAATTTTGTCTCACCATTTTTTTTTTTTAAACTTGACTCAACTTAGCTCAGGCTGAGATATTACACTTAAATTTACTCATAACAAATTGCATATATAAATGTGAAACAAACCTAAATTAATTTTCTAATTATAAAATCAATAAGTTTTATTGTTTAATGCTTGAGAAATATAGAAACATGAAAATAAAGTAGTCCCAAATCCTAGCATCTATAAAAAAAATCTGCTAATATTTTTTGTACTTACCCCTAGACTTGTATATGTGTGTATTTCTGTGTGTATGTTTAAAATATACTGCATATAGAAACATTTTTAAACTTGCTTTCTTATATACCATTACCATATGAACATTTTGATATCTTTAAAATGTAAATATAATTGTTGATGGCTTAATCAAGTGCATAATTTACTTAGCTATTTTCTCTTGTTATTATTGGCTGTTTAAGTTGTTTTGGGATATTTATCTCTAAATGAGATTTTGTTAATTTAGAACTAAATACAAGAAATAGTATATTTGTTCATGTCAATAAAAACTTAGAAAGTATTTCCTGGTTTAGCAAAATGTAAGCAAACAAACACTGGATTGACAGAATCCTTTTGTTTTATGTTGTTTTACATTATTATCCCTTTAAGGAGACAATGGATTAAAAAATCGATTTGAAGTCAAAACTGTCTTTGGTTCTGATCTGGTTGAGATATTGATCCTCAAAGTATTGGTTATACAATGTTAGACAGGTTATTAATGTTCTTCAAATTTCTGAATCTTCTTTATAAAACAAAGTTAATACCTATTTGATAAAGGAGTTATGACAACTAAGGAATAATGCATGTAAAGGGAATCATTAAAAGTGCTATACAGATACATAAGCAATACAATTGAACTTCATAAGTGCTAAGGTAGGATGATGATTACAGGATGTAATGGGACTAGACAAGAGAGGCACCTAACTCAGACAAGGAAGGGCAGGGGCCAGGAATCATGTCTCAAAAGGCTATTTGATGGATAGTAGGAGGTATCCAGGAGTGATAATGAAATTTAGTGTTTTTCAAAAGGCCAAAGAGAAGCAAGAAACAATTTTATAAAGAGAGGTCTTAACAAAAAAGGCTTAAGACAAAAATGGAAGGATAGGTACTCATGGCATGGGTTGAGAGGAGAACACCATAGGATTTATTTTTCATTTTTATTTATTTTTTAAGAGATTTATTATTATATTTTTAGAGAGAAGGGCAGGAAGGGAGGAAGAAAGGGAGAGAAACATCAATGTATGGTTGTCTTTCACCTGCCTCCAGCTACAGACCTGGCTGGAGACCTGGCTTGCAACCTGGTTAAGTGCCCTGGCTGGGAATGGAACCAGAGACCTTTGGTTTTGCAGGCCGGCGCCTTTCCATTGAACCACCAGCCAGGGTGGATTTATTTACCAATAGGAATCTACCCTGAAGAGGGGCTTAACATGTATAACCTACTTGATGGAAATATTTTTATCTATTCTTGTGGCTCTTGTAGAATAGTAGAAAAAATAATACTTATAGTCCTAAGACCTTAATATAGCTACTTCTATATTTTGAGATTTTGGGGTCATTTTTCTATATATGATTGTTTTATATGATCTGATTATTCTATGTATATAATTTAGCATCTTTTTGTTCCAAACTCCATCTTTTCATTTTATCAACTTTTTAGAAACATCATGTTTTATTGCATAACAGCTAATAATAGAGATTTACCAGAATGCACTTAATCCTCCTGTTTAACTTCTAAGTATTACAATTGTTTCCTGGTGTTAATAGCAAGCATCTTTATCATCTTTTTCATACCTTACCTAAGTCTTTAGGACAAATATAAGGACAAGCATTACTGTGTTAATGGGAAAGAGGATTATATTCAGTTCCTCTGGGCCCTGATTTGCATTCCTTTTGCCAGACCTCTCCTTCTATGTGTGCCTGAGATGAGCCATTCTCTGGACACTTAAACTAGTTTTGAACCAATAGTATGCCACCTTAAATGTACCGCATACCCTTTCTGATTTTCCCCAACACCTGGAGACTGGCAGGTGTTGTTTGTTTTTTGTTTTTTGATTTTTTGGCCTGTGCACATCTGTAGCTTGGCAGTGTGAGGGAATGAGCACCCTCAAGGGCAACTATTTTGGCCAAAGGTTTGGTGCAAGATGAAGTCATGATAGATGTACCCACAATTTTTATATAAACAATTTAGGGCAGGATTTGTGTGTCTTTTGAGAATTTCTACCAGAATTGATCCCTAGTCCCTTACTCTTCCTTAAAAACATGTTGTGCAACTCTGCTTTTGGGAAAATCTAAGCTAAGGCAAACATTTTAAGCATAATAATACCTGTATGTTTTAAAATTTATTTTCAAAATATTAGTCATCCCTCATAACTTTATTTTCATGAAACCTGACTTGTTAGATTTCCCTGGGGGTGGCGCTCCTAAGTTGAGACTGTATGTTAGGTAATATCTGAACAGTAAACACGTATCTTACCTCATCTAAGTACCAACAAAAATGATTTGTCCTTTTCACATTGAGTTTCAACTCTGCTTTTAAAAACGAGACCCAGGACTAGTCATGCAATAGGAGCTCTGGCCCCACCTGTGGACATTAACTGCAAAAGGTATGTTGCCAGGGACCCAGAGTCCAATGCTTAGAGGAAACAAAGCATAGTGCCATTGCAAGCACAAGGTCCCAACACTGTGACCTGCCATCAGCTTTGAATTTCTGAATCTCACATTCCACTCCTGACCCTGTTTTATTCCTGGATGACAGAACTCCATAGAAAACCTAGTACCATTGCTTGGCCCTTGCCCCTTTGCCACATGGCTCAGATGGTTCCAGGGACTGCCTCTGGGCAGTGTTCTGTTGGAATCCCAGTGTTATTTCACCCACATCTTCTTATGCCAGGATTTCTACTCACCCCTAACTCAGGACCTCTTCTGTTATGGACACCAATTTGATTGGAATCACACTCATCTATATAAAATATGTTAACTAAGTACCATGCTGGAAGACTACTTAAAAAGAAGTTAAGAAGATGAAAAACAGAGTAAGATGGAACAGAGGTATGGATCTGGATAGAAAATGAAGTTGAGGAAATCTATGAGTAAAGCATTTTGCATCCTAGGCATGAAGCGCCTTTGGAGTGCACTTTCTCACTTATATGTCAGTTTTCTTTACCAATGTCACCTGGGTTCGAGGGTGAGCAACAGAAGCCCCATATTTCTAAAAATTTATAAAATCTTCTAGGATAAGACAATTTCTGGAGAACAGTTACAAGTTACATACCATATCCTTTGTGTTATTGAATAAAAGGCCATATTTAACTCACAATTTATTATTGTACTTGCAAGGAGGATAATCTTAATTCTTTCACTTTCATCATTCATTCATTCATTTTACTATGGTTCAGGAGACTATAAAGAGGCCACATTCTTCATATGTTTCTTATCTGTTAACATTTTATTTAACTGCAGGCATGTGTCCTTGCTGCAACCTGACCACACTGAATTATTCATCATTAGAACTTAAAACTGTTTCTTTATCTAGAAATTCAACTCTTGCCTTGTACATACTATACACTTGCTTGTGTGCTCTAGAGACAGAGGTGTTTATTTTTTCAAAGCTACCTGGAGTCCATGCCATTCATCACAGCTTGCAAATATATTTATTTTTCCTTGATTGCTTTCATCTAATTTTTTTTTTTTCTAGCCACCTTTCCTCCAGTGAACAATGAACTGGAAAAAGAGAGAGTTTTCATTGTTATTCTGTACTGGGTAATCCCAAACCTGTGATGTTCTCTGGTGCCAGTGGAATTCTCACTATCATTAATTCATTTGTTCAGCAACAATCTATTGAATGTTCTGCCAGGCAAAATACAGCAGTGGAGAAAATAAATGTGGTCCTTGTTCTTATAGAATTTGTGATCAATTCTGAATATATTTAACTTTGGGTTTGGGGAGGTGCATTAATCTAATTATGGTACCAATTAGTAGTTGAGAGGGGGTTTAGAACCAGCATTTAAACTTGGAAACCCAAGAAGGAATGTCCATTCTTCTAAGTACATGGACACATTTTCAAGTGATTGATAAACTCCAGTGAATTTAAGGTAGAATATGAGAGTTTCCAGTCATGTTGAAGAGAAAGAACAGTTTTTTTCTATCTTTATCCCCTTGGACAATCATTTTATCACTATGTATTTTATTTCCTCTCAAATATAAAATGAGGAAGATAATTCTTATTTCATAGAGTTATGAATATTAAATGACTACATATAAAGCACTCAGAGCAGCAAATGAAACTTAATAAGCATTCAGAAATATTAGTTGTTGTTGTTGATGATGAAATGAGGAACTTTGAGTAAGAGGTCAATATTTTGGATTTGAGATTCAGGTATGCAATGATTCTCCATGAGCTTTGTTTCAAGGTTACATGATACTGTCTCTGTAGCTCACCTGAGAGATATAAGCAGAGCAATGATGAGAAAGGATGAGAGCCTGAGAAGCAGCTCAGGGGGGTGGGAGTACAAGTGCTAGGAAGCTGCTGTGTGAGAAAGGGCACTCCAGAGATGTTGAGTAAGACTTCATAAAAAATTCAAAAAATTGAATTTCAAAGAATAAAGAGAATTTAGCCATGAAGAGAGGAGATTATAACTGTTAGGAAACAAATTAAGATGTTTGGGAAAGAGCAAGTTACTTATTCTCACTGGGTACAGAGTATATTTGGGGTAATTATGAAAGATACTAGAGAGGAAAACAAAGGCCATACATGTACAGTCTTCTATGGAAATTATTGTTAAGGGAGGCTACTAATAATAACAATTCCATAATGTCAATGAATTAACCCAATAGAGGTTTACTAATGTATAACTTAAAAGGTTTAATGTAGATGTTCTATAAGTGATCTCCCATTTCAGTGATGTAGGGACCCATTTTGTTGCTCCATCTTGAATACCTGAATATTAAAATGTTCTGCTGAATCCTTGCATTTGGGCTAAACATAGAGAGAGTGTTTGGAGGGTTATGTAGAAGATTTTTAGAGCTAGGCCTGCAAGTGGTGATCATCACTTCAGGTGCCACTTCATTGGCTAGATCTTGGTCGCATGGCCACATCTGATTGCGTGGGAGGCTGGGATGTATTGTCATCCTACATGCCCAGGAAGACAAGAAACAGGTTCGGATGAACAAATAGCAGTCTCAGCTACAGCAAGGTTTTTTTTGTTTGTTTTGTTTTTATTTGGAAGTGAGAGGGAGACTAAAAATTTTATTGGTTAGAAATGTGGGCTTTAGAATAACTTAGAACTAATTTTAAATTCTGCATCTGCCATTTACCAAACCTCAATTAAATTCCTCAAATTCTCTGACTTTTAGTTTTTACATCTATATAGTTAAAATAGCAATAGTAAGCCCTGGCTGGTAGCACAGTGGATAAGGTGCCGGCCTGCAAAATCCAAAGGTTGCAGGTTCGATTCCCCAGCCAGGCACATAACAAGGTTGCAAACCAGGTCTCCAGTCAGGTCTGTGGCTGAAGGCAGGTGAAAAGCAACCATTCATTGATGTCTCTCTCCCTCTCTGCCTCTCTCCCTTCCCCTCTTTCTAAAAATAATGATATAAAATCTTTAAAAAAAAAGAAAAAAAAATAGCAATAGTAGCCACCTCATAAGCGTACAACATAAAAATGACTTAATGTAACTCCCAGTTTATTGACTTTTTTCATGTTTCATGCTCTAAGGTGTCCCTTTGGAATATATTTTCACCTATTCCCCTAAGATAAAACCCATAGAATTAAAGCTTTAGAAGCCCAAAGATGGAGCAATAATGTACTTTTGGGAGAGGGGTAGAAAAGATTTACAAAGGGACTACTTTGTTTTGTTTTTTTCTTTTACATGAAAGCTGAATGAGTGGTCAGAAGCAAAAGGGCCCTCCAGGCAGAGAGAAAGGCATGTACTTATTCATTAATGAATTAATTCATTTAGCAGATATTTATTGAATGCCAAGCATGTGTCAGGCATGGTCCTAGATATGGGGGATTCAGCAGTAAACTAAGGCCACATTTGCCAGTACCTTGGAGCAAATAAATATATAATATCAACTAAAGGTAAATGTTAAGAAAAATGATAATGATTTTGATTTATATAAATTGATATGGAGAAATGTCCATGATAGTTTTTGGATGTAAAAACATAACTTACAGAGTAATGTAAATAATATGGTCTTATTTTAAAATAAAACCCTTTAAGAAAAATGCATTTATAAGCACATGGAAAAATTTGTTGGGGAATGCACACCAACTTGAGAACATTAATTAGGAAGCTAAAGTTGGTGCAGGGAAAATGAGCAGAGTATTAAGTTTTTAAATATTCTCAGGTAGTTTTAACACCTGATAAAGTAAATCCAGTCTTTAAGAAACTATGCCTGTGACATTTGAACCTATTGATGGTTTACCTCCCATAAAATTGTGTAATCAATAAGTCTGTAAGTAGCATAAGGTAGGGTTAAAGCTATGGTACTACATGTGTCTTCAGTATCAACTATATCAGTAACCATACTGAGTGGAGTAGGACCACTCAAACTGAGAGTGTAAGCTGTTCTAGAAGGTAAAAGTGAGTGGTTGATGCCACTGTGTTCTTCCTTGTTCACTGACCTCAGTAAGTAGGCGTTTTGTTATCTTAAGGGCCTGAAATTTCAGCCATGTACTCAGTTGTCCCTTGTGATTTAATTCAGATTTGGATCTCTGCCCTTATAATTTCAGAAACATTATACTACAAATAAAAATTAAAAATCAAGTATGCTAGTTTCATTCAGAATAATATAATCAAAACATGTCAAGTTTGGAACTTAATCCATGACTCTTAGCAGCTTTAAAAAATTTAACTTTACTATTAAAGAAAACACAATAGTATAAGCCACAGAATATAGTTCTGTGATGCTAAAATGACATTATATAAGGGCCAAGTAAGCAATAGGACATATTAATGACAGCTAACGTTTATTGAACAATTCTTATGGGCCAGGTAACAGGCTATAAGTACTTGACAGGAGCCAGATATGCTTATTAAATGAGGAACACATTGGTTAAATAATTATGTTTCTAACTTATGTAGGTTGCTAGACTATGCTTTATTGCCTCTGATGTAATTAGGAGCTACATACCTAGGTTGTTGTAAATACATATTATTGCTGTGGTTGTTGTAGCATCTAAACCTGACACATTTATTCTGCTCTGATCCTATAGCTTTTGATCTCTTTGAGGATCACCAACCATCTGTTCTTTTAGCTGTCACAGGGTACCCAATTACAGATATAGCAAGCTTTGGAGCAAGTTATGATGGGATAGGCCTTTTATAAATACTTTCTCTTAGCCAATCATAATCTTATGAAGCATGTGTGCTTTCTCCCTGTCTTAGTGAAACTGGTTCAGGGAGTTCATTTCCACGGCCAAAGTCACCAAGCCTATAATTACTCTCATTCTAATTTCCATGAACTTTCAACTTAGACTTCTTTGTATAGAATACTATTCCTGGGACTAAATACACTAAGCCTATATTTCCCAAACTGTGTGCTGAGGCACCCCAGGGTTCTATTGCTGACTTATAAAGCCACTTTGTAAAATTTCAAGAAAAATTTAATGATACACCATGTCTTTCAGAGAACTTGTGAACTACTTAGCTTTGGATAGTTCAGTTTCAACATTAGATCGCACTACATCCCTTTTGACAATGTCACATCATTGCAAAGCTAGAAATTATAATTAAAACCAAGCCCTAGGTGTGTGGGAGAAGAAGCTGTATGGGGATTTTCTAAACTTTTCAGTTAATATTGTTGTGATTCTATAACTGCTCTTAAAAATAAAGTTGCTAAAAACAACAAAACCAAACACCACATGAAAATTAAGGTGAAACAGGAAGTGCAAGTGACAGCATCCAGTATCATCCCAAAGTGTGAGAACTTATGCAATGGTTACATAAAAATGAAATAAAATATTTCCTTTTCAATGTATATAGATTACTTTTCCAATAACTACCGGGAAGTTAGGATGTGAATACTTAATACGCTGCCTGCATCCAACTACTCAATAAACTCAACTGTGGCTTTTGGCTGTGAAAAAAATCGTTGAGACACAAAGAGTGATATGAAACCATTTGGGGACTTCTGACTTAAGGGTATTAAACTCTTTCAGGATGAGAAATCTCTGACATGTTTTTTTCTGTCCTATTTGAATTTTGTATTTAGAATATTTGCTCCTGCCACTGTGAAAGTAAAAGCCTCTCATGTCATTTACTCTAGGGATGACATATGGCATATGATATATCATTCCTGGGCTTGCACACACAATGCAGCATTTAGTTTTCTATTTATAATTGTTTTATATTTTCCAATTTTTACCTTATCTACATTATACAGCCCTTGAAGGCCTGAATGTTATGTTCTCTTCTGCATGTGTGTATATATAAAACATATAAATTTGTTCTATGGATAGGAGAAATTAGATGGATATACATTGCACTGTTACTAATGGTTACCTCTAGGGATGTTATTTTATGTAAATTTTAAGTGATGGGTGGGTTTTATTTTTTCCTTCGTGTTTTAGGCATTTTCAGATAGGCAGTTGTTAAGGCATTTTGATTGATAAGTATAGCTATGTGAAGGATCCTCAGGCCCTTTGTACAGAAGTATATAGAAACTAGCTCTGGAATAAAGAGTAAAATGGCTTTCTTAGAATTTTCTAGGAAGGCAAACCACACTTTATTTAGCAACTTCTGTATGCCAGGCTCTGTACTACTTGCTTTCACATATTATTTCATTCGCTTCTCACAACTGTCTCAGGAGGTAATTGTTGTCTTTATGTTTCAAATAAGAAAATAGAATTTCAGTTCAGAACTCCTGGGTTAATTTCTGGTGACCATTACATTTTAAAACTCAAGCCAGTCACAAAAACCACATATTGTATGCTTCAGTGTGTATGCTAATGTCCAGAATAGAGAGAAGTAGTAGATCAATGCTTGCTTGGAGTTGTGTGTAGGTGTTGTATTGATGTGGGGGTGGCTAAGTAACCAGTAGCATCTACTAATAGGAGTTTCTTTTTGGGATATATCTGTGACTATGTTAAAAAATTCAGTGAATTGTACTCTATAAAAAGTTGAGTTTTATGGAATATGGATTATGTCTTAATAAAGCTCTTTAAAAAAAAAAAAAGAAAGAAAACCCAAGCTCTTTGTTTTTTAAGACTTGAGGACAATTTCAGCAGGGTCTAATGAGCATGTGACAGCTTAATTCAAAGAACTGAGAAGGGTCCCAGGAAATGCTTAAAGGCAATAAATTCTACCCAGAAAAAAAATATTTTCTTTGTTGAATTATCTGTTCCTTTTTGAAAAATATCATAGCAACTCCTAAAAATATGATGATAATTGGAATATTTGGAGTGCATCAAGTCCAGGCAAAGAGTGTTGTTCAATTGAATGTATCCCACATCTACCACAGGGCCTCACCCATAATGCCCATTCAACAAACGTGCAATTGAACAAATATCAAGTGACATTTAATAATGATTTTCTCTCCTGGGGCAGAAGAACCCATTTATAGAAAGAATGGCATGTTTTCTGAGATCATTTGAAAGAAGTACATTACCTGTCTGTGTTTCTAACCCACTCTTTGGGTTCCATATAAGTGAGAATCTTCTTTGTCATTACTGTTTAATTACCATGGAACCTCTAATCCAGGCCAGAAATTCCTCACTACCCACATTTCCTTCTACTTCAGAATGCGTATCTAATAGCAACCAATTACTTTTCTTATTTTCTCACTTGGAATCTGTTTGGGGAGCTGGGGATTGCTATTGAACAAAATCGGTAACATCTGTGACTAAAGGCCTCTAGTAGGGAGAGGTAGCAGGCTAGACAGATGTCCTGCCTGGTAAGGTTGTTTTTCCTCTGCAGAGACTGCTCTGGGACAGTTACTTTTAAGGCTTCCTTTGACTTTTCCAATGTCTTTCTACTTCCGACCCATTCTTTTTCTTCAGTGGGAAGAAAAAGTCTGGTGTTTAAGAGGTCAAGTGACTTAAAGGAACCATTCCAGCTTTCTGAAAAGTTTCTGTTTCAAACACATGAAAAATAACTCAAAAGGAACAAACCCAACTCTGGTATGCTTCCAGGTATATAGCTTTGAATTTCATGTTGGCCTAGATCTAACATTTGCTGTGTTAACTGGTCTTCCAAGAAGCTGGGCTCAATGTCTGAACATTAGTGCTTTTATACATTTGGACACAACAGAGCTAATGTTGGCACTGGAGCTTCAAAAGATTAGAAACCTCATTCACTCTTAAATTTGTCCTTACGCTACATGGATCTAAGAATTTTATTATACACAGAAACACGACTTTGTACTTGGAAAACACATCCAAGACGGAATAATGTTGGATGATTTTAGGAAAACAAGAGAAAGGAAGTGATCCTTTTAAATTTATTAACTAATTTGTTCTGGATTCTTTGCTGTTTTGTTTTATTTTTTCAAAACAGAAGCCTATCCTATGTTCTTTGGCTCAACTACCACCTTGATAGAGCTGCAATTTCGGCAGAGACTAGTTCAAGGGTGAAAAAAATGATTTTGTTTGGGAGAAACTAATTTTGTTGTTATTGAACAGCTTCCGCTCTTTAGAGCAGACAACAAAAGTGTCATTATCTAGTTTAGGGAGCTGCTGATAAATTATTCATACAGCTAATGATGACTCTGAACCTTCCTGGGGAATGCTGTGACTTATTTCTCTTCCTTATAAAAGATGAGACCACTTTTAGAGACATTTCTGGCACACCTGCATGCTTCAGGCAATCAGGTGTGATGTATTCCTGACACATGTCCCTTTTCCCCTAATTCTTCAGACTGTGGTTTTAAAATAGAATCCTCTGGGTATTTGGTTCTTTCGTATGACAGACATACCTTCTGAAATGAATGTACCAGGTTGAGGGAAAGGGAACTCACCCATAAGTTACTTGTGATTAAGAATCTGACACCATAGATCACATTAATACAGAAATTGCCAGTTGCAGATGAACATGCCTTTGAAACTGCAGAAATGTTAGGAGCTTAGACAATATTAATAAGAAGGCTAAGCTATTGATGTGAAGCTCCAGGAGTAATCTTTATTGAGAACTTACTCGATGTTAAGTACTTGCTATATGTCATCTCATTTAATCCTCATAACAGTCTTATTTTGCTGACAAGGAAACTGAGTCTTAAATAGGTTTATTTTATTTCAATACTACTCAGCTAGTAAGCAGTAAAACTAAAAACCGAATCAAGAGTATTGCTCCAAACCCCATGCTGATAACCCTACAGCTGTTTCCTAAGCCCTACTATTTGGCTAGTAGGATGCTAATTGTTGGGAGTATAATGGCATTGTTCCTGCCCTCAGGGAATCTATAGTTTGAACTTACATCATTTGACTAAATATTATTCATTTACTGCAAGAACATCCATTGAGTGCCTATCAGCTTCTGTGCTATGCAAATGCCTAGTATGATGACTCTATTTTCAGACAACAAAATTTAGGACATGACATCTAACATGGAATTGGAATGAGTCAGGATATAATGGGATAAAATATTTAAATTGGGATGTTTGGGTACTGCTTGTGAAGAGGGATAGAAGAAAACAGAGGGGTTGGAGGGGTAAGCTACCAAGGAAAGAGAAACTACTGAAACTGAAATGGCTGTCTTGGTGTTTTCACTCTGAAGGAACAAAGCCATGCCCAGATGAGATGGATGTTGTCGATCACTGGCCTTATGCAGAAAATAAGTTTTACTTGCACTCAAGATGGGCAAGTGGAGAAAGTGGAGGACAGTAGAAGCCAAAGCTCTGCCAAATGACGTTTAAAAGTTCCTGAAAATCTGGCAGTTGGTGAGCAAGAAAATCAGAGGGTGGCAAGCACAGAAAATCTCTTCTCCTCTTTCTGGGTCATTTGTGGAGTGGACTAACCCAGGATGAAGCTGGGGCAGGTATGAGAACAGAGCTTATTACAACCTCCCACTCAGTCCTGTTCATGCCAGGGGGCTAAAAAGGTCAATATTTGTTCTGTGTGGGGAATTGTGTGTGATGTTTCTAATAGACAAAATGTTTGTAAGAATCTGTGGGCCAATTAACTTTGCACAAATGTGAGCTGTTTCTGCCCTTTAATGGCAGAAAATGTCACTTTCCTTTGTTGTTAAGATCAAGTTTTAGGTTCCAGTTCTCAATTCTGACTCTTCCATTTCTTTCCTTAGAAGAAGAGACCAAAACTGTCTTTCAATGATAGGTATTTTCTTCAAAGTCTCTGCTGTGGTGTCATTAGCCAAACCACTATTTTCAATAGAATGTGAAAAATTAGGAATGAAATATTTCTCTCTCTCCCAAAGGAAGGCAGAACAATGGACATAAAAAATTAGAAGCATTTATCTAATAAATCACAAGAGGCAGTAGGAGGAGAGGCAAATTTCCTTTAACTCAAACATAGGCACATTCAGCCAGGTCTATCTTTTGAGGCTAGGTCTCTTCAAGGAGATTAGTTCAATTTATTAGACTTTGAGTGATTACCTGTTCTGTGTTGGACCCTGTGCAAGGAGAATTAGGATAGACTAAGTGATGCTGCAATAAGAAATAATCCTCAAATCTCACGGGATTAAAAAGAAATGTTTATTGCAAACTCAAGCTACATGTACAATACAGGTTGACAATATCACTTTGCTCATCATAGTGGCTCAAGGATCCATCTCTACATGTACTTCCACAGTCACTAAAGCAGGAAAAGGGATATGTGGTCAATCAGCAATTCTGGAGCTTAAAGTTACTGCCACAGGTTATAGACATTACTTCTGCTCCCATTGCTCGGTCAAAGGCACCTCAAACTTTAAGGGGGAGTGGTGGTGGTCAGGGAGTGAACTCCTATCATGTGCTTGGAAGGAAAGCCAGAATTATTTGGTGAAGACTCTAAAGATTATTACCATAGGCAAACTTGATAATGTACCCTTTCTCACCTGGAATATAAAACATCAACTATGGGATTAAGAAAGGAGAGGTCTATGTTATTCCGGCTCACCTAGAAAACAAGAAAATTGAAGCTTGGGAGGAAGGAGTAATGAATTAATTTTATTTTTATTAGCTTTAAGAAACCACTTAATGAAACCCTCAATTTATTTATTTATTCCTTGTTTAAGTAACATGTGTTATACAATCACAATGTCGATGAGAATTATCCTAGAGAATTTATATGTATTATTTTATTAAATCCCCTCAAAATCCTTATTTATTATATTCTATTATTTATCTTAGTATTACTATGGACTCATTCCTTTTTCAGTCTGTTATCTATTTTTGATTCAATTGTCCCAGATTCAAATGAAAGGAACCATTTCAGTCTGACTTTATATTTTAGCCAATTTTATTGAGATAAAATTTATATACAATAAAATGTATTTATTTTAAGCAATCCTATTGACATTGAGGACATTGTATTAGAACTTAACATCATGGAGTGGTGGGAACTTAATACTAGTTTGCAAGGAGGCCTAGAAACTCTACTCATATTTGAAAAAAAAATATGACAACCAGTTTCAATTACTCAGAACATTTTATGAAGGATAGGAGAGAAATTGAAGAGTTTTGATTCTCTTCATCATCTTGCTATTCTAATCTGTGTCCTCTGGTTTCACCTTTTTCCTGGTGTTACTCTGTGATCCAACTTTTATCTGAACTTTCAGATCTCTGCCCTTTGCATGCACCATTCCTTCAGCTGTGATGCCCAATTTGCTTATCTTTTTTTTCTTAAGACTGAGTTCAACCTTTCAATTGTCACCTTCTCTAGGAAGCTTTCATTGAAATATTTTCCTCATATCCTGCCCTCACATAATTCTTAGTCTTTGAACAATTCCAGGGAGAGGATGTTTCAATCTGTTTATCTTCTGTACCTTAGAAATGGTTGAATTCTCAATGTGTGTTGACTGAGTAATTTGAATCAATGTTTATGTTAATGTGATGACAGTACATTATTCATTTTTGGGAGGGAGATCTCTATAAATACAATTTCTTTGAAAAATTCTCCAATCAAAAAGAGCAGTTATACAATGAATTAAGGCAGATAAGCTCAAGTTGTTTAAATAAGCATATATGCTCAGCTTATTGGAAGAGTATAGATTCTGAGGTTCGATGCGTAAGTTAGACATCCAATTTTGAAACTAAATGTATTATCTTGGCTTGATTTTCCAATATTTTGAATCTTGGTCCCTTCAGGCAGGGTTTTATTGTGTGTGTGTGTGTGTGTGTGTGTGTGTGAAGAAAATTAATGTATATGACTATCTCAGTATATGTTGTTAATACTTAGTAGGGAGCAGCTTTCATAGGGGCTTCCTTTTTACTGTTTGAAGCTATCCAAAGAAGTAATTATTCTGAGACAAATCTTTTCATCTTCATGGCATGCTGTGTGAAAAACATTAAGAATGACTTTCATGTCTTAAAAGGCTATTACTTTGGCAACATGGGCTGATGGCCTTGTAGTTTAGTAAACATTATGCAAGGTGCGTAGAACATATGAATGTAGTAAACAGTATGAACATTTTCCATTTGTTCGGACAAAAGACAAATCTATCCACCTTCTCTAGTTTTACTGAAGGATCAGGAGTCCGACTGTTCATTTCTTCCAGCCAAGCCTGACATCGAATCTGCCTGCATCCATTGCTTTCAGAAATAATTAGGTGTTGAAAGCTCTGACTAGAAGGATTAGAGATATGAATAACAACTTGACAGATTAAATCAAATACATCCTGATTTGATTACATTACTGAGTCAATTATTGTTTCTTGTCACATTAATTATGGCAAGAATTATAAAATGTGTCTTCCAATAATTCCCTAACTAAATCATAATGGCTACATTGTCATGGTGGATGTGTGCCAGATCAAGGAGGGTAGGATTTTATTATTAATTAATTGATTGATTATTTATTAAGTACCCACCCTGTGTTAGGCACTGTACTTTGTTATTGATTTTTGGGAAACAAAAATAAAAAGATTGTCCTTGCTACCCTTTAGGAGTTCATAGCTCTAAGGGTGATGCAGGGCTGTAAACACATTGTTTTTAAAATGCAGGAAAGGGGTGAAAAGTATAGTAAGAAAGTGGAGAGATGCTTAATTCTATGGCATATTAGAGAAGTCTTCTCAGAGATTTATCTGTTTAGATCTCATGTTATCTTGTATCAATTCTGCCCAGATGCTGGCTAGAAGAAAGTGTGCTGAGTAAGATCATTGCTAGTAGACTCAATGACCTCAAAACATAATGAAATGATAGATGCAGAGCAATCACATTATTAATTCCCCAACAATGCAAACACCCAAAGTTTTAAAATGAGACTAATGTGATTTAACCTTGAATCAAAGTATAAAGGGTTACTTTGGTATATGAATGTGTACTTACATGTATACATGCATATACTTGAATTTGGGTGTCCCATGAGACAAATACATGGCTAAACACATCTTACTACCAAAGCTCATGTAACCCTCACATGCTCCTCTTGAAGCAGATAATATTCCCAGTGATTTGAAGATAGGGTATTGAGAATTAGAGGGGATGAGTAACAGAGCACACTATCACACAGGTAGTATCTTGAATCTGCATCAAGATTCAGACTTGGTTATCACTGATGTAAAATACCATTCCATTGTGATTATGCAGCAATGTGAAATGTAGACTCTATTTTTCCCAAGGTAGTTGAGAGCAAGTAAGTGCCTTGCTCAACATCATAAAGTAACTTCATGGCTGAGTTGGAATTTGGACTCCAAACACACAAGCTGCTTCCAAGTAACTTGATTTACTTTTGAAGCTATGTAATCTAACATGATAAAGTGAGTGATACAGAGCAGACAAAATGGTTTTGAGAAAAACATACTGCTCTGTGTAGAAGCTTTACAAGAATTCAATGTCATGTCATATTCCAGACACTACTTTCTTGTTTACTGGAGAAAAGTGGGGGAAAGTGAAACGGAATCAAATAAGTACTTTGCTAAGACCTACAATAATGACTGCAATAATGTGATGCCATAGTGTATGCTGTGCACCTGGAATATATTATAAAGCATTATAAGATTTTTTGTAGGTTAACATGTTTACTCTTCATAACAACCTAAGAAGTAGGTTGCATTAGAATTTTCATTCTATGGAAGTGTAACCTGAAGAGCAGAGAAGTTAAATCCCTTGCCTTAGGTCACAAAACTAAAAAGTGACATAGGCATCATTCAAAACTTCATGCTCTTGCTTTACAAATGTTTTTCATTTAACATTGAATATAATCATACAAAAATTCTTTTCATTGCCATTTTCCAGATGAGTAAACCAAAGCTCTGAGAAGAATAAAATGTCCAAGGAATCACCAAGAACCAATGGTGAAGGTAGGATTTTAAGCTTATGACTCTTGAGTTTGTTTTTGGTACTAGTAGCCTGCTAGACTAGATGTATGTGTAAAAGTACATTTAGATAGTAACAGGATCTTCATGAGATTCATATAGGAGACACAGAGTTTAACTGCTTGTGAATGTATTGTTCATAGGTTGATATAATCTATATTTGATCCCCTCTTGTCCCCATCACTTTTCAACTATGACTGATGATTTTAACATGGGGTAAGTCCTACCCATAATCTGAATTATCCTTAACCAAAACAGACTATGTCATAGCAGCCTCACACCCACCAATAGGGTGGAACTAGAATTTTCCTTTCTCCTTTTAAGTGGTCACTGTAGTATAAACACTGAGCCTCTATAGCTAAGTGGATGTGTTCAAATATTGGTTTAGCTCATTTCTTTCTGTGTGACCTTTGGAAAACTATTGATCCTTTCTAGGATGCATCTTTTCCTGGTACCCATCATAGTTAAGGATAAAGCTCTATCTCTAATCAGACTACACTGAATCCTTACTTACTGCTAAACCATTTCTAGCAAACTTCCAAATCTTGTTTTCTGTGTGCTTAGGCCATTTGCTGAGTCAAAATTTCTCATCTGAAAATATGGGGCTATCCTCAAGACTTAAAGAATTTGCACAGATTATCAAAGTGAGAGAAAACTAGGTCTGAGCTTTCCCACATCACTGACCATACAACGAGTCTTGTTGAATTCACTCAAAAAGGGGTCCTACAAGGAGTAGTTACTGCACTGCAGCTCTGCCCTCACCTGCTTCCCTCCCCACTCTCAACACCTGCCCAAGAGACAAGTGCTAGTTTCTGTTGAATGTATGTATATGAGTTACATATCACTTTAAATATGTTAACTAAAACAGTCCAGAGGAAGTTTTCTTGTGTTCTATTCTTGGACTTCTCTTATGTAATATTTTGATTAAAACTATACCTGGGTAAGACTATAAAAGGAATAAACCCAACATCTGAGGAGATGTTTTAAGGGAAATTAGTGTACTGACTAAAGACAGAATTTGAATGTGAACTAAGGTACCTTTCCATTTCCGGATCTTATTTTCTGTAATTTCACTTATTGAGACTTTCTGGGAATAAGTTATTTCATTTAGAAAATAAAATTGTAAAGCCTTACTGTCTGAAGTTAGGAGATCAGTAAAAATAATGTCTCAAAATTCCATCCATTTCTAGGATTTATGGTTACAGGACTGATCCTTTTATGTTCTGTGGTTTTTAATGGCTGCTGCTGAACCCACCAACTTCAGAGTCCAAGATTATGCAGCAAATGCTCACTTGCTTTCTAGCATTTACATAGTTGATTCCTAACAGAGTTAATTTTCTCTAATTTTCCAGAGTTTATACATTAATTCTATATTTTGCCAGAAGTTGAAGATCTTTCAAATAATCTGTACTCGAGATGGAGGCAGAGCTTCCTACATGTAGTGGCTGAATCACTTTGGTCCAAATGGTTGATGCCACAGGCAAAATATCCAAAGATTATTCGCTTGAAAATTATGATGCTTTTCCAGGATTTTACATTGCATTATTTGTTTTAAGGACTGTTCAGTATGCATTGCACCAACACTAATTATGACACTAATAAGTCAGTGTGTTACCAAGATGTTTTGCCGTTGTAATTACAGCCACATGTTGTTGTCCTTCCTCAAATAATCCAGGCTTAATTGCATCATTTTTCAAGAAAATTTATGTGATGCAGCTTAATTCAAAATTAGTACATGAATAAATGATCTGTAAACTACTTTCTGTACTGACTAAATGCAGCATAAATGTTCTAGAGAAAGAGTAGCTAAGCTTTCATGTCCCTAGTTGGTGGTAATTTTTAGGATGAACCTCCAGTGGTAATTTATGGAATGGAGGTCACCAACTGGCAAAGAAATCTAGGTCCTAGGAACACAGGTTCTAGTCTCTGACATTTTTTTTGTTATATAGCTCTTGGAGGTTATTTTCATTTTCTGAGGCCTCAGTTTCCTCATCTGAAAATTTAGCAAGTTGTCCTAATTATCTCTGGTTCTTACTAGCTTTTTCTTCAAATAAAGCTTTATTTATCCTAGTGTAGTGCTGTTACGGTAATATTAAATGTCTTTCTGCCCCCCTTAAAAGGATTACTATTCTTTCCTATGAAAAAAATGAACAATGATACCTAAAATAACAGACTATTTGAATTCTGTATTCTCTAAACCAGCCCACTCCCAACATTAGGCTATATTATCTCTTCTTCACACTTTTGTTATTTTATTTTTCCTTCCAAATCTCCTTTTTCCTTTCCTTCCTGCTACTAAAGTTGACCTATGTTCATGGATAAATGCAAATTGCTATCTTGGTCTTTGGAAGTTGGGCCCTCACTGCTGATAACTTTTGAGTGTTAGTATGAAAGAAAGGTCATTTAATTCCCTCTGCCGTGCACACTTGGATTGTTTAGTTTATGGCATTAAGTTCTAATATTTTAACTAAATTCTCTGGTTGTTAAATGATGTAAAACTCATCTCAGGCAGAGTGGCACACTGTGGTTGGATGAGACAAAGAATAGCACATCCATGCCTATGAGCTCTTGTTAACCACTCATGTTTTGTGTCTGCAAAGAATCTGCAATCAAGATTTTTTTTTTTTCCTCAGAGGACTAAGTAGAAAGATAGAAAGACTAGGGAAAGAGAAATAACTATTAAGAGCCACATGCTATTGAAAGCATCAAATTACATTCTTTTTCTGCCTCATTTGGGCAAATCTCTGAAATTTGATTTGCTCATCTGTAAATTGGAGGAAAATTTATGCATATGGTGACATAAATGGCATGTAAAACATGTGTCCCACAAGATACCTAAAACATGTTGGTTTTCTATATCCTTAAAAGGGGGGCCAATAAATATATGTAGTTGGTGTTAAGAGCATTCCATATGATGATAAATGGGTCATCAAAATTGTAGAGATGAAAAAACAAGGTGCATTTGGGGATCCCCAAAATGAAAATTATGTCTCATGAAAGTAACAAGTAGGAAGCATAAAATGGTTCATGGGGCCTAGATTCCAGATGACTCTAGATATCAAGCTGTAGAATTTAGCTTTGTACTGGTTCCATGAGGGAGGATTAAGTAACTGAATCTTGAATTCACAGTGAAGGAATTTGCAGGTTATCTACTAACCTGTAAAACATGTTTGTGCAAGTTTTTTTTTTTTTTTTTTTTTTAATTACACCTTCTCCAAGATACTTCCATCAGTCAGAAATTTCTCTTTATGAACAATGTACAATTCAATGTAAGTTGTGATGTGAGTTGCGCTTTGCTGAGATACGGCACCCTTATGCAATGTACCTGGACAATTTCAGAAGACACTGAGAGCCTTTGGCCTGTGGAATTTATGACTCACAGTGGTGGAGTAAAGCAAGGAGTGATGAATTAATTCATCCTTTCTTTCGAAAATATGGTTTCAGAGCCTCTTAAATGCCAGTCAGGGTTTTTCTAGACACTGGAGAAACAGCAATAAAAAGATACATTCTCTCATCTTGATGAGTAGAGAGGCTAAATTAAGACAGCATAATGCATTGATCACAGGCAGGAGTAGTGGTGACATGCATGGTGAGTATCTGACATTCTTGGTTTAAAGTCATGGCTTTAAACCAGGGGGTGATCTTACCCTTGGGGGTACATTTGGCAAAGCCTGGAAACATTTTTCATTGCTACCACAGAAGGGTGCTACTAGTATCTAATGGATAGAAGCCTAGGGTACTATTAAGCAAGCTACAATGCATAGAATAACCCCGTCCACCCATGTCTACCATCACCACACAACAAGCAAATATTTGA
Source organism: Noctilio leporinus (assembly GCA_004026585.1). NCBI lineage: Eukaryota > Metazoa > Chordata > Mammalia > Chiroptera > Noctilionidae > Noctilio > Noctilio leporinus. The sequence goes on along the minus strand of PVIW01001287.1, from coordinate 154,618 downwards.
CTTAAAATATTGATAGTTCTGATGTTGAGAAACCTTGGTCTAAATAAATAATATCTATTGTACTACTGTCAGAGTACATATGTGAGATAATAGATCATGAGATAAAGTTCCAGCAATAGCACTAAGTAGAAAATGAACATAAAAATCAAAGAATAAGATCATAAATAAAAAAGAAAGAAAATAATTTAATTGATTGAAAATAAAGGTTCGGTGAGGGAGAAAATTCAAGGATGAGTCTAAAATTTCTAGGTTGAATGACAAGAAGAAAGGTGATAACATTGCTAGTAATATATTCATTTTGGGAAAGAAGAAGTGATGCATTTGACTTTTGATATGTTGATTTGGCATCAGGGCAATCAGATGGACACATGCAGGAAGATTCAGAGATGAGGTCAGGGGGTGGGATGCATCCACTGCTCTGTACATGACACACTCAATGTAAGGAGGTATCCTACAGACTGTAGTTTTGGTGGCTAATGGACTTGGACCTGTCCCATTTCCCCTGACCTCAAAGAACCACAGCATCTCATCCCTTTGCAAACCCATGTTTGCTCCCTTCCAGGCTAAATTCCTTTGAAGTTAATGGGTACAATGAATGGGGAGATGTGCAGAAGGAGTGGAATCTGTCCCACACTTCTTCAATTTCCATTAAATTACATGGCTCTTGAAAGATAAAAAGAAAAGGTCTGGGGAAAAAACACATTTTAGGTTTCATTGAACCACATTTTGGGTTTCTTAATCCAGGGCTTGGGCATTCCATTTATTTAGCCAGACTGAAGCAAACCATCTCAGAGCTGGAACCAGTTGTGTGGAATCTGGGACCCCAGCTCAAGGTCAGGGATTTGTGGGTCTCCCTTCATCACAGAGGAATGTGACAATTGCTTTTTATGAGAGTTTCCATTTTTTTTTTTTAGGTTAGAAATTTACCACTGGTAAGATGAAACTAGAAATAAAAGCAGTAAACCTTTCTGCTTGTTGTTCTCTTCTTTTTTTTTTTCTTTCTATCTATCTTTCTTTCTTTTGTTCTTTCTTTCTTCTTCCCTTTTAGCTTTCCTTTTCCTCCCTCCCTTCAACAAATAGTACATGTTGACTATAGACCTTTTTTCCTAGGCCTCAAGGGTAGAAAAATTATATTTTATATACTCTAAGCAATTTTGCATTTTGTTGTTATCTATTCTTTACAACCCTTCTCCATGAGGCAGTCCAGATATTATTATCTTCCTTTTCCAGATGATGAACTTGGCTCAGAAGAGTTTCATCTTGCTTAAAGTTATGTAGCCAGTTGGTTATATACTCAAGACTAGAAGTCAGGTCTCCTGATTTATGAGGCTGAGAGTAGCAGAGGGAACTTTGCAAAGTGACCTATAAACTTTGAGGAATTTAACTACATAGCCTAAGCATGTAGTAAGGAGAAGATGGTAGGAAAATAATTCTTGTGACTGGATTGACTAGCTGTGAGATATTTCTCTGGTCTTTGTTTCCTCATCTGTAAAATGGGAGTGTAAGATGAACTAAATGGCTTTCAAACATTTTAAATAGATTTTATATATTATTTGTAAAGAGAGGGGGAAGGAAGAGAGGCAGAGAGGGAGAGAAACATCAATGTGTGGTTGGTTGCCTTTCACCTGCCTACAGCTATGGACCTGGCTATAGACCTGGAGACCTGGCTTGCAACCTGGTTATGTGCCCTGGTTGGGCATCAAACCAGTGATCTTTGGGTTCTCAGGCTGGTGCTTTATCTACTGTGCCACCAGCCAGGGCCAAACATTTTTTTAATTAAGTAAAACACTTTCAAATGAATTATTCAGAACATTAATATATAAAACAGATAAAAATGGATCTGCTTTGATTGAAATGACAACAGAGATCCCAGTGCAGTCTTACTTGGTTCCTGTCTATCACCTTATTTTACCACCAGTAGCCACTTAAACACCTGTAAGTCTTGAGATTCTGTAGAACACAATGTGAAATTCTCTGAGCTACCTCTTCTTGACCTAATATTCTGTTTATAGTCAGGACCAACCCTTATCCAGTATGTATATATTTTTCCCAGATCCATCATACATGTGACAGGTAAGGAAGCTGAGGGCATGACAGGTTAAACAACTTTTCCAAGATTACTCAGTTAATCTTGGAAAATGGTTCCAATATGATATGGTTCCAATACCTAGGCTCCTGCTACTTCTTGGAGCTGTCTTCAGTGCATCTGAAATTTCCTACCTTTTGTGGAGGTGATCTAAAACCTTAGCCAGCTGGTTGGCTTAGCTTTCCTGCTCTGTGAAGGAAAAGGCTCTCTGCATTATCTACAATTTTGCAGTACTGCATGCCAATCTCTCCCATAAAAGTTATTTAAATCATTATACACAAATCAACTGAAAAAAAAAAAAAAGATTCAGGACCTGATATCAGGCTTGAGCCGTATGGTTATTACTGAGTAGAGAAGAAGGGAGGAGAAATTCATTCACTCATTCACTTGTTTATTCAACACTCTGCTGCCTGAGAGGTACTACATTCTAGGTACTGGCAGTGTAGAACTAGACATAAGAAAAATGGCCCCTGCCATCATGAAACTTACAGTATAGTGATGGAAATAAAGCTTTTATCAAATTATTATTTCTGAAGTAACAGACTGATATATATTAAGAAGAAATGGTTATTTCCATGAGGATATAGAGTGCCTAATAAATTTGGCAGACCATGTAAGCCTTCTTGAGGAGGTGGCACTTGAGATACAAAGGAGGAGGGTAAATTAAAAATTGAGAGAAAAATGGTACAGGGAGAAGAAACAGCTAGAATGTGGGGAAGGAGATAAATGTGACTGCACTAGAGAGAATGAGTTACAAATAGCTTGAGATGGGCTGGCGAGGCAGTCAGGATCCAACCTGGCAGATAGTGTGAATGGTATAGATTTCATCCCAATTACAGTGGAGAACCACAAAAGGGTTATAAACAGCAGATGACAAGATGAGATTGAAGCTCTAAAAGGATTGTTCTTGTGGCCACATGAGGAATGGGGCATAGGTCTGAAATATTCTGGCTCCTTTTTGTCTTATAAATTACTGAGAGGACTTCCAGTCAAGATGGTAGCATAGGTAAACATGGCTTGTATCCTCTCAAAACCACATCAAACTTACAACTAAAATATAGAACAACCATCACCCAGAAATATCAGAAATCAAGGTGAATGGAAGTCCAACAGCTGTGAAATAAAGAAACCACATCCATCCAGACTGGTAAGAGGGTGGAGACATGGAACAGGCTATGTCTCCACATCTATGTGTGGTAGATAAAAATTCAGGAGGGATATATTAGGAGTGAGAAGTCCCAGCCTCACAACAGGCCATCCAGCCAGGGTTCCAGTGCCAGAAAGATAAGCCCCCATAACTTCTGGCTGTAAAATCCAGCAAGGATTGAGTCGATGAGAGAAACTTCTGGAGTTCCAAGCAGTTTCCCTTAAAGAACCCACACAAGGACTTACTCAGACTTACTCCCCATGAACTCTAGCCCTGGGGTAGCAACCTGAAAGGCATCAGGGGCATATAGGGAAGAACTAAAGTGTTTGGCATGAAGGCAGGAGATAGGGTATAGTCTTGCCCAGAGAGAAAGGCCGGTTGAGGCTATTGTCCCTTTTCTGAGCCCTCTTCCCACAAAGCCACAAAGTCAGCAGGCCAGTGCTATGTCAACCTGGCTTATACTGTTGGCACTGCCCAGGAGATCCCCAGAAACTCCATCCCACCTAACTGATGGGACACCAAACTGTTAACTGTGAATTTTCCTCATGAATGGCTAGCCTTGGCTCAGGCTTCACAACTTCCTAAATCCTATCAGACAAGCAACACCCAGCCTCAGTGAGCCCCCAGCTCCCACACTTCTCACTAAGGGGTGACAGGACTGGTATTAGCAGTAGCCAGCTTAGATTTATACCTTGGCTTCTCCTAGGAATCTCCAAGCCCAGCACAAATAGAAGCCATCTCAGATTGTTTTTAGCTCATGCTAAAAACATGCAGGGTGTCCCTGGACAGAATATAGGTGGGGTTCTGGCCTTGGACTGCACCACCTGGAAAACTCCAGACCCTGCACACCCAGTGGACAGTTATAACCATACTGGAGTAACACTACCCTGTCCCCATACAGTGGATCCTCCATAGAAGGAAGAGATTGGTAGCCAGGGGTCACAGCCAGTCCTTGTAGCTGACTGGCCTTGGTGAATCCCTCCCATTGACCTGCTAACAACTATCAAGGCTTAACTACTAGAGGAGGTTGTACTGAGCCCACATGAAGGATGCACCTAAAGTACCCATCCTGGATGATAGAGAAGGCTGTGCCAATGGACCCAACAGGACATCTACTACATTACACACTACCAAAACAGGGAGTCATGGCAACTCTACCTAATAATAGAAATAAACACAGTGAGGCTGCCTAAGTGGGGAGACAAAGAAGCATAACCCAAATGAAAGACTAGATCAAAAGTTCAGAAAATAACTAAACAAAAGGGAGATAAGCAATCTGTCAGATGTTGAGTTCAAACCACTGGTTATAAGGATGCTCAAGGAGCTTAGTGAGGACTTCAATAGCATAAAAAAGATCTAGTCAGAAGTGAAGAATTCACTAATTGAAATAAACAACAATTTATAGGTGAACAACAATAGAGTGAATAAAGCTGATAAATCAATGATTTTGAAAATAAGGAAGTGAAATACAAACAACCAACCAATAAGAAGTAAAAAGAATCCAAAAAACATCAGGATAGTGTAAGCAATCTACAGAACAACTTCAAGCATTCCAGCATTTGCATCAATCATATCAGTGCCAAAAGAAGAGAAAAAGCAAGAAATTGGAAATCTGAAAAAATAATGAAAGAAAACTTCTCCTAATTTGGTTAAAAAAAAAAAATAGACATGCAAGTTTAGGAAGCACAGAGAATCCCAAACAAGATGGATGCAAAGAGGCTCCCTCCAGATGCATCATAATTAAAATGTCAAAGGTTAAAGATAAAGAGAGAATCTTTAAAAGTATCAAGAAAAAAGCAGTTAGTTACCTACAGGAGAGTTCCCATAAGACTGTCAACTGATTTTTCAAAAGAAACTTTGCAGCCAGAAATGATTGGCAAGAAATATTCAAAGTGATGAAAAGCAGGGACCACAGCCAAGATTTCCCTACACAGCAAAACTATCATTTAGGATGGAAGGGCAGATGAAGAGTTTCCTAGACAAGAAAAAAACTAAAGGAGTTCATCATCATCAAACCATAGTTACATAAAATGTTAAAGGGGCTTATTTAAGAAAGAGAAGATCAAATCTATGAACAAAAATGGCAATAAATACATATCTATGAACAACTGAATCTAAAAAAACAAGGTAAGCAAATAAAAATAACAGAGACAGAATCATAGATATGGAGAGTGTTTTGATGCTTGCCAGGTTCGGGGAGAGGGTATTAGGAAATGGGTGATGAGGTAAAGGGATTAAGAAGTACACATAGGGAGTTACAGAACAGACATGAGGATATAAAGCACAGTATAAAAAATGGAGTAGCCAAAGAACTCAGACACATGACCCACGGACATGAACAATGTTGTAGGAATTGCCAGAGGGAGTGAAGAAGGTCTGGCTGGTGAAGGGCAAAAGGGGAAAATTGGGACAACTGTAATGGCATAATCAATAAATTATATTTAAAAAAGATACAAGTTGCCAAAACCACCAGGAAGATTTTTGAAAAGTTCAAAGAGGATGTAATTAATTTGATGAATGAGTAAACATTTTAGTACTTGAAAAGTTGACATATATGTACATATACTATATAATTGAAAAAATGGCTGTAAATTGAAAATGAGATCATTAGCTGCATGAATTATTTCATTTCTCTGTGCTTCAATTTCCTCATGTAAAAAAAGAGTAATAATATCTACCTTCCAAAATTGTCATAACACAAAACAATGTTTCAGAAGGGCACAACTCCTGATGCTGAGTATTAATTCATCACGTTAGTGATTTACATACACTTCACCTTTTAGGTTCTGAACTGATCATTCTCCCTGGAGCAGTCTGTTCCAGCAGGTTCCCCTTGCTGTCCAGAGGAAGCCTCTTCTTAAATATATGGACTACAAGTGTCTAGTGGATATTTTGGCAATCTGAACCCAATGTACTCCAACATTTTCAGCAAGATTCCGAGCCAGAGTTTCTTTTGCAAAAGCAACCAATTTAACTTAAAGCTAGAAGCTTGTGCTAACCCAGAAGAAAGGCAGCCAATACTCACTTAGTAACTGGAGCCAGTTAAAGCCAAAGGCTGTTTTCCCCTCCTTATTCTTCTAGGAAGGATGTTCTTGGTACTCTCCCTGTCTCCCCTTTTTGAGGCCAACACACTTATGCACTGGTGCTGTGAATACTGGCTACTAACAGTACAAAACTTCCCTTCCTTGGAGAAATACCATTGTTGATGGGATATTTGTCCCCTCTTACCGGTGGGGGAAGACTGCAGAAAATGGATGATTGACATGTGGCTCCAGAAAGCTGGTCCCTTGCCTGAAGATGGGGCAAAGTCTCCCGTAATTCATGCTCTAGAGCTTGTTGTAGAATCAGGCTGTAATTATTCTTCATGTGAGAGCTCTTCAGCTTCTCCCCCCCTGCCAATCCTCACATTCTTTCTCCTGATAATGTTTTCTCAGTCAATTTTTTTTGCACATGACTCTCTGTATCAGTCTGTTTCCAAGGAAAGTCAATCACATTTTAAGCATTAAACTGCTTCTTGAGAGCTTATCAAGGAGTCATAGTTAAGAGCAAATGTGGCTGGGTCAGACAGATCTGGGTTTGGATCCAAACTCCATTATCACCTGGCAAAGGGACATTGGGAATGTTCATTTACCTGTGTATCAGTTTGTCCATGAGAATTCATAAAATGGAAAGACCTATTTCAAAGTTCTGCTTTAAGAGATAACAGTTTAAAAAATGTTTTGCTTTTACATTTCTCTATCATATTGAATTGCACAATTCAGTTAGTTGCTCCATAAATATTTGTTTATTCATTTGTTCAATAAACACTAATCATGAGCTTTATGCCAGGAACTGTATTTGGCCTGGAGATAAAGACCAGTCCTAGACAGATTCAGAAAGGTTATGAGAGCGAGGGTGACCACCTGCGCTGGGGAGATATGGGAATGACAATGACAGTTCTGAGGAAACTAAATATTTTCATATTTCTGCACAATCAGACTCTGGACAAAAATAACCAGCAACCTGGGTTAAAGGATGACTGACTAAAGGAGCTGTCATCCCTAGTCAGTATCTCAGGGACTGACCCTAAGATACTCCAGAGCATTAGAAGTTTATTACACTAAAGTTAGGTGTTTACGTTTCAAAGGAGAATAAAACCAGGTGCTATTTGGGTACATTTCAAAGGGTTGTAACAGCTTAGGGATTTTTTTCCAGAGAGGATTTGTTTATACTAAAGAAGAAAGGTTTTTCTGCCACTCTCTAAATGAGAGGGGGCATCTGCGCAGTGGTTCCTACACACTTTCCTAGATTCAGAATTTTGGGGTTGCTCTCTCATCTCTGCCCTGAGGAGCAGAGCAGGATGTAAGAGACCAATTCAGCTATGGCTGTAAGTAACAATAAGCTTAGTTCTAAATCCACAAATGTCAAGTTTGTTTCATAACAAAATAAGTAAGTCTGAATATTCATAAAAATCACAAATAGATTATTGATATAAGTCATGAAGAATGAACTAGGGTTTACCAGGAGAGAGTGAAGAAAGATAATTTCAGGGAAAAAGACAAAGTGAGCTAAAAGATGAATATATGAAAATAAAATTGGTGACCTTGTGAGTATATAAACACTTTAACTGCTTATCATTTAGGATCTATGCTCATTCCCCATTATGCATGGCCCATCTCCTTTTTGCTCCTGTAAAGTAATTATATTTGGCCATCATTAGTGATGTCTCATTGGTATCCTATTTTAAGGAAGAAAATATTAAGCAAATATTAACATTCTGTCTTGAGGTGATATATTACAGAAGATAGAATATTTTTTCTTAAGTGTCAAAAGCAATGCAAGTTGAAATAGAGAAGCTTGACTTGGTCAGGAGTCATTAAAAGCCAGGAAGGTGCCAGCCTGTACACATGTGTGGATTGGAGAAAGTTGGTCTACATGCCTCCAATATAGGGCTATTACCACCCATGCAAACAAAGAAAGTGATTCAGGGGAGAAAATTCAGGGAGCATGCAGAGCACAAGGACTGAAGAAACCCATTGATGTCTAGTGTCATTTTTCTCCATTCCCATCCTAATTGTAACTGCTCAGAGCTAGTGGTTTCTCAGGGGATAATTCTGTGGTTAAGAGGCTTGAGGCATTTAATAACATATTTGGAAAGCTTTCTGAAGTCCACTTTAAATGAAAAACATTAACTTAATGATACAAGAAGACAGACTTTACTCTTTGAATAATATTATTTTTGGAAGTGTTCAGATATGCATACCGAGTTATGATGTTGGCAGACACAGTCATGGAGATGCCAGAAGAAAGTCTGTTACCTGCAGAAATAATAATAATGCCTTTCATCTAAGTAGTACTTCAGTATAAAAATATTGCCACAAACATGCTCTTATTCGATCCTCATATGGCCTTATGAGGAAGGCAACCTAAAGTTATGGGAAAAGTAGGCTGTTTGGAATGAGACAGACCTGGAAACAAATCCATGCTCTTCCATTGCCACGTTATCTTCAGCAAATTTCCTAACCCATCTGGAACTCAATTGCCTCATCCATAAAGACAGGAAAACAAACATTTGCAGAGTCATTTGGAAGAAATGCAGAAATCACCTACCACAGGCTTGCATAATGCACCTTTAATAACTTAATTTTTGGTTAGGTGGAAGTGCTTTGGGATAGCTTGGTTATATATAATTTATAATATATTTTTATTATGTTATATATATATTTTTTCCCCTGGAGAGAAAAGTCCTCATGACACATGCTGCTAAACAACACTGATTATGTCTATTGCTAAGCAGCTTATTTGGGCTCAGAGGAATAAGTTCATAAAATGAATTTGTGGAGTGTTGGATAAAGCTCCCACAACCCACCAAGGATGTCCTCATCCTTAGAACCTGTGCATATGTTACCTTGCATGGCAGAATGAACTTTATGGATGGAAGTTCAGGATTTTAAGATGGGGGATTTTCCTGAACTACTGGGTGCACCAGATATAATCACAAGAGGTTTTATAAGAGGAAGACAGGAGGTCAGGGAAGAGGTACAATACTACACTGCTGGCTTTGAAGCTGGAGGAAGGGGTCTGCAGCCAAGGAATGCAACTGCTTCTAAAACTGGAAAATGAAAGAAAACAGATTTTCTCTCACAGCCTCTAAAAGGAGCATAGATAGCCCTGCTGACCCATTTTAGACATTTGATTTCCAGAACTATAAAATAATAGTTTTATTGTTTTAAACCACTAAATTTGTGGCAATCTGCTGCAACAATAATAGTAAACTGATACAGAAACTTAACCTGGGAAGTGGTGGGGAGAAGTGGACATTCTGAGTCTAATCTTCGCCTTTTGTTTATTGATTTTAGAAAGAGGAAGGGAGAGAGAAAGAGAGAAACATTGATTGGTTGCCTCCCATACTCTCCCCAGCTGGGGATCAAACCCACAAGCTAGGTATGTGCCCTGACTGGGAATCAAACCCATAACCTTTTGGTGAACTGGATGATGCTCCAACTAACTGTGCCACCCAGCCAGGGCAGGATTCTGAATCTAATCTATGCAGATGTTAGCAGTATGATATTTCAAAACTCCATGACTGATGCAGCCTCTTTTTGACACTTTCTTACACAATTCTAGACAAATAGCATTGTAATTGAAAACTCCCATTTTCCTCAACTGTAAAATGGAAACAGTTAAAATAATGGATGTAAGAGAACTAAATGAGATAAAATAAGTTTAAGTATCCTGTGAATCATAGTATACTGCATTCAAATCTATAATTATTATATATGTGAAATTTAGAGTTACTAAATTGTTTAATATTAACAATCTAACTACTTTAGCTATGGATTAGAAGGTACTCTAAAAAGGCCTAGACATAAGCTTACATCACAGATTTTAGTCATCTCAAAAGAAATGTTTAAGACATTTCCTTTTCTGCTTCAGTAGGAGCACCTAGGCATGTGTAATCCCAAATATATTGAGGTAATTATTAGAATCATAGCATTATAGGATCTCGAAATTGGAATAGAATTTAAAGCAGCTGATTACTTAGCAAATGACTTTATCTTCTGTTAGGTGCTGGAGATAAAATTGTTCTGGGAAAACAAGACCTCTTATTTGCATAGAACATATGAATATCTACTGCTCTCTCAACTACACTGGATTGCTTGAATCCTGCCACAACTCTTTGGAATCAATTGGGTTCATGTCAAGGACCTCTTTTTTTTTTTTTCTTTCTTTCTTTTTTTTTTTTTAAGCGGAGAAGATAAAGCTTGCCATAAAGTTATACAATTAGTTTGTCTTCTCAGGCTATTTCTGAGTAAATCCTTTTGAGACTTGGTTGAACTGTGTTTTATAGATGTCTAGGATTCTAAATAAGAGCTGGGTGCTGTGCTTGGGAAACTAATGCTGAACAAAACAAGCATAGTCCTTGTCATCAAGAAATTCACAGTCTAGTGGAAAAGACAGATTAATTATGCAAATACAATACCACATAGAGATTGTAGGTGAATGGACCCAGCATATGACTTCTTGAATAACAGGTCAGGAAAGCCTTTACACCTGCAATTTTGGTCCAAGTCCAGGTTATATTTTTTTACACTAGGTGGCCTCTTCTGGATGGGAATTAATTCACCAAATTATCCAAAACTGACCTTTCTCTGAACCTCATTTGGTGGTTGTAACTTTCCTGGGAGTGTGTGTGATGAACACTAAATTAATGGCAAAGGCAGGCACAACCAAGCCTAACTTTACCATGATTGAAGAATCACTCCAAAGAACCCTATAATGAGAATGATAGAATCCTACTGAATACATTTAAAGATGTCTAGTAATAGTGAACCCCTTCCAACCTAATCTCCTAAAATAACCAAGTCAGATAAGCTCAAATTCACTCCTGGTATAGGTAAAGGGAAGGAGAGGACTTTAGGAAAAGCTAGTTTTTATCCTGATAAATCACTACAGTATGTGAAATTGTACTACGTCAAAGAGATTAGAGAAATGATTAGGTCCTAAAGTTTGGACCAGAATCATTAACATTTCAATTGGAATTAGAAGCAAATTATAGAGCAAGAATCTATGTTTAAGTATATCTGAAAATCTGAAAGAATATTCCATTCTTTTATGAAAATTTGTGTGTGTGTGTGTGTGTGTGTGTGTGTGTGTGTGTGTGAGAGAGAGAGAGAGAGAGAGAGAATGAATAATTTTACTTAAGTGTGGAAAATGTGCCTTGTTCCAGTGGCAGATTTTATCATTCTAGGCTAGAGAAAATGCTTTTTTAGGAGTTTCTTTATAAAGGTTTTTCTGGAATTGGGATTTGGATATTCACATCTCAGTCCTTCATCTCCTTATGTTAACGATGCATTCATTCAGAAGAAGCTGAAGAGAAAATAAAACAAACCAGATTTTAGTTCCAGGTCAAAGTCTATTTGAAATATTGACTTGGAGAATATTTCTAGGGGATAGAAGAAAAGAGAGAATAGAAAGTATAGATGATTTGAAATACATGAAATTGTATACTGAGATCCTGTCTGACATTTCAATTACCCAACCTATTGGGCTTTCTGTAAGACCTCAATCAGGGTATTGATTTTTCATTTTTAATCAACCCTGTTTTCTCTATATTCCTTCTCCAGCTTTTCAGCTTTGCATTGGGTTGGCCCAAAATTTTATTTTCCTCCCTTAAGATGGCCCTAGTATCACTTAGTTGTCTTTAACTTCATTTGAAACAATTTTTATCAGATTGTATTGTGGTAGCGATCATATCAGCATGCATTTAAAGAACTTACCAAAATTGGTGGACTTTCATATAACCATTTTAATATTGAAGATGGAAGAAAATAACATTTTTGGCATTTTATGCTTTATTATTTCAAGAAAGGTAAAAACCCAACTGAAATGCAGAACTAATTTGTGCAGTGTATGGAGAAAGTGCTGTGACTGACAGGGTGTCAAGAGTGGTTCACAAAGTTTCATGTTGGAGATTCCTTACTGGACAATGCTCCATGGTTGGGTAGAGCAGTTGAAATTGATAGCAATCAAATGAAGATAGTAATTGAGGACAATCAACATTATACAATGCAGGAGATAGCTGACATACTCGAAATATCAAATCAATAAAGTTACTGGTGAAAATGAAAAATGTGTCTTTTATTTTATAGAAAAAACTAAATGGACTTTTCGGCTAACCCAATATTTCCTAGTTTCTTTCCTGTCACCATGTTTACTCCTCCTTTGTCTCTTTTGTTCTTCTTTCCTCTTTAAACCTAGTCATTGGTCCTTAGATATTTTTTTTTTCTCTGCTCACTCCTTAAAAATATTACACACTTAAAACCTCTTATAGCCTTCATGTGATAATTAAATGAGATAGTACTCATGAATTACTTAGCATGATGGCTATACATGTGAAGAACAAAGTAAATATTTATTATTATCATCAATGTCAAAATCATCACCATCATCATTTTTTTTCTGGATTGTTGCCACAACCCATAGCTCTAGTCCTGGCCACTGTCCTCTAACTTTTCCATCTGTCAGCAGAAATCCACTGACATTACCCTAGGCATCTTCAAATCCATATACTTAATTCCAAACTTATTATTTCCTTCAGAGATTCTAATTGAGTCTAAATTTCCAGATGTGTAGGTTCACAGTGAACAGGACCTATAGTAATGGAGAACTTGGGTCTAATAATGTCTGAATAAATAGTTCCAGACTTGTTGAGGTAGTGAGGATTTGATAACTACAGGGAATGTAGTTGGATTAATACCATGGCAATTGTTCTGTAAGGAGTTCATGTGACTAGTGTTTTATGAGTATTTCTCTATCTGAAGTTCCCCTAGTGCATATATTGTCAAATTTAGACCACAGGAGAAGGCCTGGTGCAGACTTACAATCATTTTCTCACAGTTATTTTGCTTCCCATGGCTTAGGAGCCACAACCCTTGAATAGTTGAGATGTTTTTAGTTCCAATTTAATGAACTTAACACAAGTTATTAGCTCCCAATGGTAAGCACTGAACTCAGTACTAGTTCTGACCCATATATGATACTAATACCCTAACCTTTCTTTAATGATTTATTTTTGTCTTTTCTTATTTGCTTTTAGTGGTTTAAATGTTTTGAAATGATACATTTGAATGCATTTCATTGTTTGAATATATTGAAAACTATAAATTCACACTGATAAGTGCAACACCAACCTAACAATAAACACTCCATTCTATTTTAGTTTTGTCTATGTTTGGAACTCTCTTGTCCAGCAGTGAGTTACCTGCCTTCCATTATTTTTAACATGTTCTTTTGTAATTTAATCAATTATCCTGTGCATTAGTGGTCTCCCTTTGCCACCCGACAACCTTCTCCTTGCAGAGCTTCTTCTTACCCTGCGTGGGCTTGAACGCCCTGTTTCTGGGTCTCCGCCACCTCCTCTTCATTTGAATCCTCTTCTTACTCTCACCTTGTTTTGACACCTGTGTCAAATTCCTTCCTCATTATGCACAGATTCCACCACTTTCCTCAACTGTCCCCTCCCCATTAACCTTATTATGCTTGGTCTCTATACTCCATACCAGTTGTCCTTTTCACATGGGTGCATTCAGGCTCTGATCCTCTGAACTGCACCATCCCTCTGCATGGAGCTCACCCTAGTCAGGCTCTGACACTTCATACAAACTGACTCTTTAAAGGAATATTGTATTCTGCTTGGGCTCTGATATCACACACTAGGCCATACCCATTCATACAAGGACAATCTCTTCACTACATTTGCATTCCAACTCCCCAATGCTAAGTTCCTTCTCATGCCTAACTCCTTCTCAAACTTCTTGGGCTTGACTACCCCACACCATTCCAACCCCCATTGAGATGACTTTTACACCTTGCTAAGCTTCTTACTCCATCCACAGGCCATTCACAAAAGTAGATGTCATCTTCACCTAGCTCATGCTATGAATCCCCATAGAGGACCATCTTCCCCTTACATGACACACTCTTTAAACTCTTAGGCCTCAATAGCTATACACCTGCACTTTGCTTAGGCTCAAATTCCCCTCTTTGAGTCACCATGGCTCTCTCTTCATGACCAAGAATGTTCTTACCTGCTGGGTTCCCATCAAAGAGTTACAGAACTGACTGATATGTTCACAAATGGAAGGGAAAAAAAGGGAAGGGAAGGATGAAGAAAGAAGGAAGGGGAGCAGCCCCAGCCCTTCAGGAGATTATGACATTCTTGGGAGCTGCTAAGCTTTGGCTCCTTCTCTGCCATGACTTTGAGTCTCTTCCTTATTTCTTACAGATGGAGAGAGCAGTATGAGCTTGAGCATGTATTTTCAACATAATTGTTATATTTTAGTCAGTGTATTTTTATATGTTTTGAGCAGAAACAAAGGCTTCCTGGATCAACATGATCTGCTATAATAAATATAATGATAGTTGAGCTGAAATAAAAAGAATGGGTGAGGAGTTAAATAGATGAAGTGTAAAGAAAAGACTAACGGGCAAATTTGCAAGAAGTTAGAAGCATTGAAGTTGAAGTGGAGGGAGTGGAGGGGAGAGTACAGTTCTGGATAAGACTGAGAGGTTGGCTATAGAAATTCTTTGTCTTTAATCTAAAAACAAAGGAAGGGAAAAATTGGTGTTTTGAAGATTTCCAACCAGATTTATAAAAGCAACTGGGTCTTTTTAGCAACAAGTTCAGATACAAAATGTAGGCCAATAAAATCTGGCTAAACAGGCAAACTCAGCAGAAATTTCTTATGCCAGATTCTCAATTTTGTCTTCAGTTCATTCACACTTGCTCCAACTTCCTGACTCTGGCTTGCTTCTGGGGCCCTGTAGATTTCTGACTTTGCAATACCTTCTCAAATGAACTCCTAGTGCTGGTTTGACTGTCTGCCCCAGTGTGCCTTCTGAGACCACAAAATGTTTCCAAAACCCACATTTTTACTTTAATCTGGGCTCCTACCAGGTTCTAATATGTTTAGATAAAATTTCACTCACAGAATTTCACCTTGAGAGATGGATCATAAGGAGAAAAATTTTTTCTGTCTAGTTAAGTTTCCATCATCATTAATAAATATTTTCAATACCATATGAGATTTACCCCCACCAAGATTCTCCATGAAGGTATTGTTGTTGTGCTCCTTTGGCTTTTTCTGCTAATTGGAACTTCAAATCATTGATGGTACCTTTGCAAATAGCCCTTCTGTCTTCTATTTTTTAATCAGGAAGTTTGAAAACAGAGCTCATAGAGAAGTGTGGCTCATGGAAACATTGAATTTCATCTGAGGACAAATTTAATTAGCAAGAACCTATAAATACTTAGTGATAGTTAAAATGCTTGCAGATTGTGCCATGGCACATGAATACAACTGGATACAAAAGTATTTTTTTAAGAAGAGAGATGAAATTGGGTAATAGTAATGGCCAAATGTGTAGCACCTACAATGTGTCCATATGTTGAGGTCTTCAGTAAAAAACTCAGTTTTCAAAGTAAGATGAAAACTTGGAAGTGTTTTTTCTTTTAATTTTTAAAAAGATTTTATTTATTACTTTTAGAGAGAGGGGAAGGGAGAGAAGCAGAGAGGGAGAGAGACATCAATGTATGGTTGCCTTTCACCTGCCTCTAGCTATGAAGTGGTTTTTAAAGACTTAAAGAATCCAGGCAATGAATTGAGCTTCCTTTCATTGAGAAAGAAAACTCAGTAGAAACCACAGCAGCTACAATATCTGAGTACTTGGTTTTCCAGTCTTGGTTGCTAGCTGTGTTTATTATAGGTAAATTACCTAGTTACTTCAAATCAGGAAGCATATATGTAAAATGTGGGAGAATATTCTAAATGCTTAGCAAAAATGTTAGAGTAGGCAACCAATTAATACTAGTGCTATCTCCTTTGTGTGGACCACACTAAAAACATACTTTATCATATTTAAAGTTGAAATTGATTATTGAAGCTATCCTTTGGAAATGGATAAACAATAACTTCCCTGATTAATTCAATAAAAGAAGATAAACCCCTCGAGTTGCCAGTGGCTTCTCATTTCTGGGAAACTCTTTTTGCCAAAATATTTGTATAAAAGATATGTTAAACAATGGAATTTTTACTTCTGCAAGCAGTTTGCCTCAATGCTTGCCTCCCATTCCAGACCAAGGCTTATCAGGACCTGAAATGAAGCAATAAAATTAGAAAATGGGACATGACTGCCCTTGTCATTGCCATTTGGCACAGCATAAGCCACAGGGCATAGTGGTTTATTTTCCTTCCAAGTATATAAATTTTTTCTTAAGTAACATTCAGGAAACTTTTTCTTTGTCTTTTTGGCAAGTAGAGCCTTATGAAAAACTCAGTCATTAAACTTAGCTTAAATGTCATTGTTTTGGGATTACAAAAATAACATTTACTTATTTTAGAAAAATTGAAGAACACAGAATACCTCTCCATGATATATAAAGTAAAATCCCACCACACTAAAAGCTTTTTTCCTGCAAAAGTATTCACTGTCTACTCTGTATCTGTGCTATGTCTCTCCAGGACTCCAGTTTTCACTAGGCTGTAGTGTCTTCATTGTCTGTCTCCCCTTGTCCCTTCAGCTCTCGAGGTGATATTGGCTTCTTCTGTGGCTATTCTCTGAGATCCTTCTCAATGTAGCTTAGACAATATGGAAATTACGATTTCCTATAAGGGAATTCCCAGGGAGGGGCAGGCCCCATTATTGGTTATTTCAGCACAAAACCCAGATTCTTTCCACTTCTTGACTCTACTATCTTCAGGGCTGTTTAATTCTCAGGCTGGTAACAAAATTTCAGTCATAGTCCCATGCATCACACTCAGCTATAACCACATACTGGGGAAAGTGACATTTTATAGAGTACAGTCTCCTTTCTCAGAAGCAAACCCAGCAGACCTTCTCTTATATTTCATTCATTTGAATTAGAATGTACATGAATCTGTTAGACATCTGTGGAACAATGGGCATAGAAATCAAACTCTAGGGACCTTTTACCTTTCTTAGGTATCAGTTCCCCTATATCCTTTTAACCTGCATAGCTGGGTTTAGAAAAGAAGCAAATGCACTTATGGAAAGAGGTAAAGAGAAGAATAATTAATTTGGGCCTCTTCCTTCAATTCAAGAAGCAAGGGTTACTTCTTCTCTTGGAAGTATTTGGCATATGTTGGACATGGTGTAATGATTTGGCAAATGGGTTTGGACTCTTTAAGTTTGATTTCCAGTTCTACTCTCTACTAGTTGGATGATGTTGGATAAGTCACTTAACCTCTCTATACTTATTGTTTCTAATTTAAAAACTGGAAATAATAATTGCACCTATTTCAAAAAGTTGTTCTGAGGATGAATGCATAAATGCATTAAAGTGCTTAGAATATTGCCTGTCATGTTTTAAAGCTTCAATAAATGCATTATTATTAAATAATTGTCTTTGCCTCTATGAAGTATTAGCTTTTAGAGATAACTCCACGCATTCTCATTATTTTTCTAATAAAATAAGGATAATATTACAAGTACATTTCCTTTAGAATGGTTTCAAGGAGCAAATGAACTTTATGTAAAACACCTGAACTAAGTTCATGTTTAATAAAGTTAGTAGGTAAGCATGATGCAATGGGACAAATATAAACTTTGAAATTTGATACAGTAAAAACAGCATCTTAACTGGGGGCAAGGCACTCCTTTCTGACCCTTACTCTCCTCATCTATGAAATGGAGAAAGTAGTTTCTCTGTCTCAGGCATGTTCTTAAAGTTGAGTAAAATCATGCATCTAAAGCCACCTCCTGGTGGCACACAGTGATGGTCATCAGATAAGCCAGGTGACAGTGCATATTTGCTTGTTTATATAGAGGCTGTAGTGAATCTCTTGCTGAGTGCCTACCTTGATCCAATCACTTTTCTAGTATCTGTAAGGGACACCAAAAAGCAGAAGACATTCCAGATATGAGCTTGTAGTGTGGGCAGGGAAAGGGTATTTAGTGCTAACCGTGGTGTCAGTTGCTTCATAGATGCTCTGACGGCATATTCCCCAGGAATTCTTAACCCTTCTCTGCAGGCACCTTTGCACAGATTTTAAGAACTCTTTATCATGTGCTTTAAATAGTAAAAATCAAAGAAGTATTTTAATCTCTTCTCTTCTAGCATGGCTGCTAGCTTCATCAAACCACAGTGTGAATGAAATTTAATCCAGTTTCTGCCGGGTTAGTAGCTGGCTGAAAATGTGGTCTTTCAAAGGGACACCATTTTCTACCCTTTTCTGAATACTTTTAAGGTGCATTGTTTGGGAAGACCTGGGTGGGTCCTAGTCCCTGACTGGCTCCTCTGTCTTCCCATACACAGATGGTAAGAGACAGCTCTCAGAAGGGGCCCTCCTGGTATCCACACAGCTCTCTGCTCCTGTCACAGGGCCATGATGCGCACTCTGGCTTTCTTGCCTCTTCAGCTTAGATGAGAAAGCAACACACTGCAGAGAGCTCATCTCTTCTGTCTCAAGCCAGTTACTGAAGATGGTTGGATGGGAGAGTGGCAGAGCCAGAAAAAGAAGCCGCCTTGACTCTGCCAAGCGCATGCTCCTGCTGCCAACTGCAACTCTTTGTGTAGACAGTCTGTGCAGCAGATTAGGGCCCGCCTCAAGCCCTGCATCTGCCCGGGGCTCTTTCCAAGTATAGTTTACTGCTCGCCATCCCACCCCTGAGAATATCATCTCCCTGATCCCCCTGCCAACCCTCCATGACAGCTTCCTGTCAATTGATTGTCCCCCACAAGTCTTTTTTGACAAATCTCCGAGATGCAACAGCTGGTCACCCTTCAAGACTTCCACATGTCTCTGTTGCCACTTATGCAGATTTCTTTCTTCCTCATTGATTTTTTTCTATTTTTCCTCTTCTGTTTTGTGGATATCAACTAACAGTTTACATTCTCTTGTATTGCTCAGTTCTCTCTATTTGAAGTTCCTACCTTGTGGCAACTTCTGCACATATGGGCTTTCCAATTATAAAGTTATAAGAAACAATAATAGATACAAACTTGTCTCTACTTACATTCTGTTCTCCTGCTCAAAAAGTTTTTGTGCAAAGAGTCATGTTACAACTTCTTTCTGAAGTAAAGACTTTATGCAGGAGTTTATTAACTTTTTATAAAAGATGGAAGAGTTTCAAAATAATAGTTATAAAGTATGTTTAATAAAAAAGCAAGCATCCACACACACACCATCAAATTTGCAAAACAGAACACTATCAATACCCCTGCTCCGTCTCCCAGACATCACAGCCATCTAAATCTTAGGCTTATCCTTTTTTCCCTTACTTTTCTTTGTAGTTTTGCCTTTAGTTGCGCTTTCTTTAAAGATGGAATGTAAATAAAATTACACTGTTTGCATTTTCTCAAACTGTATTCTTCGATATGATGGCCTAGTTACATGTGGCTACAGAGCACTGGAAATGTAGCTAGTCCAATTTGAGATGTCTTATACACAGAAAACACATAACAGATATTAAGGATTTAGTACTAAAAATAATGTCATAAATATCAGTAATTTTATCTTGGCTACATATTTAAATAATAACTAGTATATTTATTATGAATGAAATATATTATTATAATTTCATCTGTTCATGTTTAAAATGGGTATTGCCTAGCTGGTGGTACAGGCAACCCAAAAGTTGCTGGTTTGATTCCCAGCCAGGGCACATAACTAGGTTGCAAGCCAGGTCCCCAGCCAGGTCCGTAGCTGGAGGCAGGTGAAAGGCAACTATACATTGATGTCTCCCTCCCTCTCTACTTCTCTCCCTTATCCTCTTTTCTAAAAATAATAAATAAAATCTTCTAAAAATAAATAAATAAAATGGGTATTGGAAATGTTAATATTAAGTCACATCATGTTTCTGTTAGAGATACTCTAGAATTTGTGTAGTTTTGCCTACTGTACTTTGGAGATTCAAACTTGGTAATGTCAGTAGCAGTATAAATTGTATGTTGCATTCTACTTCATTCTTCCATAGTACTGTTGGTGGACAGTTGGATTTATTCCACTTTTTTTCCTATTGCAAACAGTGCTATTTGAGTGAACAAGAGTTTTTCTAAGATACTGCTAGTTTCTGGGGTTCACATCTATACATTTTAGTAGATACACAAATTATTTTCTGAGCTGGTTATGCCATTTTCACTTCTACCAGCATCATAAAATAATTCCCATGCTCTATATCAGAAATTAGCAAATGCTTTCTGTGAAGACCCAGGTAGTAAATATTTGAGGCTTTAGTGCCAAGTGGTAAAAATCGAGCAACTGTTTTTCATGAAAAACTACTAATCCATTTTTCACACTTTTTATTTAAAAAAATGTAAAAAGAATTTTTATAACATGGGCTGTATAAAAACAGATGGTAGGATAGATTTGGCCTAAGTGATGGAGTTTGACTCACTCCTTTATACATCATTGTCTACCCTTGATATTGTCAGATTTTAATTTTAGCCAATCTTATGGGTAAAAATTGATATTTTACTGTGGTTTTAATTTGTATTACCATGCTCACTAATGAGGATGAGCATCCTTTCATTGGTTTATTGGCCTGTTATATTTTGTTTTCTATGAATTCTTGTATAGTTTTATTACCCATTTTTATTGATCTGATTTTATTTTATAGGCAATGAAACTGCCCTTTGTTGAGAGAAGAAATTACATGAATGTTCTAAGATCACATAGCTAGGAAGAAACAGATCATTGACCCAGCTCTTCTGATTAGAAACTCTTTAATGATTTCACTAAAAACAAAGTCTAACAATGTTGTAATGATTTACCCTCTTATTTAATTCTACTGTTCCTTTCTCAGATAAATTTTTTTTTTTTTTTTTTTTTTTTTTTTTTTTAGCTTCCAGTAGATTTCATAATCTGGATTAGGGTAGCAACATTTTTTTTTTAATAATTGAGATTTGCTTTAAGAGCATTACGTTGCTAGACCTGTGTAGCTGTTTTTCTCAGTTATATTTTACAGAGTGTGTCAAGGCCCTTCTCTCTTCCTAATCATAAGAATCTAATTATACTTTGCTCAGCTGAAAAGCTGGACTTCCCAGGCAGTCTTGCAACTTTTGATGGCCATGTGACATGTACAGAAGTCCATTAAGTGGAACTTCTGGGAAAGTTGTTATTCTCCTGATAAAAAAGAATAGATTCAGCCTCTACTGGCCTTTGCATAGTCTCTTTACCTCTGCCTGGAATTTACTCAATGCCCAACAGTGCCATAAGCCATCTTGCAAGCATAGAAGCTAGAAATATACTGTATTTCCAGTGACTTCCTTGACCACCTGCACCAACCTTGGACTACCTCCAGACATCTTATTACTGGAGAAAAAGAAAACCACCTTCCATTTAAATAGGTTACGTACTTGGTTTCTGCCAAAATAGCTAAAGCCAACTCTAATTGATGAAGGCACAAATGCAGACTTACAGAAGTCCTACGTCAAATTTGAATCACTTTTAGGAAATAATTTTCAGAAAAAAGGATAAATTCTACAGAAGATGCATTATAGGCAGCCCTTTCAAAATTGTTTAAAGAATTATTGTATATTGCAGGGAAATTTTTCCCATCTTCTTAATACCATTTTGAGGAACTAAGCTGTAATATGAAAGAACATTCTTAGTTCTTTGTCCTAATTTATCAAATTAAAGAAGACTGCAATAAGAGTATCCCAAGAATCTGGAATAAGGTACCAGGTCATAGTATCTAAAATTATAAAAGGACATTAAAGTGGTAGGGGAGATGAAACATGGGCCTTTGAGGTTGACCAGACAGACCTGTATTCAAGTTGTGACTGTGCCATTTACTAGCTATATGGTCTTTGGCTTTCTGGGTTTTATTTAGTCATCAGTAAAATAAGGGTAATAACACTATCTTCATAACGTAGCTGTTATAAAGATTAAATGCCTTTACATCATCAGGAACTTGTCTTAGATCCTCTTTTTTTTTCTTCTGAGAGTGATTTTGGTAAGAAAAATGAATATGTAATAAATAAAGGGTATTTCTAGATGTAAGGTTGTCTGAAACCTAACTTTCAAATAGCTGTGAGGATCTTTGATAATTGAGTGATTAGATTGAAAAACAAAGAAATAAATATTTATCATTCCTTAGCTTTAACTGGTGCTTGAAAGACTCTTAGAACAACACCCCCAATACACACACACACACACACACACACACACAATGTTACCTCAGTAAGTCTCATTCATTCTTCTGGTTTCAGCATTGATATCACTACCTTAGGATACATTGCCTGACTGCTCTCTTCAGTTTGTACTTACTCCTGGTTTGCCTTTTAACATTTTGTATTATAATCACTTGCTTACTGACTGCTCCATTTCCTAGACTGGGAGCTGCTTAAAGGTAGGGAGTCTGTTTAATTCACCATCTTATCCCAATACTGAGCACAATTCTGACACAGTAGATGTCTAACTAGTACTTTTTGAATGAGTGAGTGATTAAGTGAAGCAGTGAGCAAATGGTTAACTTCTACATGATTGTGTGCAAGGTCAACCCAAGTAGATTGTCACCAAAGTAGTTAAAATACAGTCATATACACTGCAAATTGACTCACTTAAGGGAAATGATATAATTGAAGATAATTGGATTGCATGAAGTCAAGGAAAATAGAAGTAAGGAGTAAAAATGTATCTGTATCCCCCTGTCTCCCAGCCTCCCTCATAGGAATGGAAGTTCTTACTCAAAATGCCATAAGGAAAACTGCAATCCTAGAAGTTAGGATTTCAGTGCTCCTTTCTGAAATACAACAGTCATGTTTTATGGAATAAATGTGTCCTTTGTAAATTACTGACACAAGCTTGATTTATATATTAATATAATTAATATAATTTTATAGCAATGTAATAAAATAATACAAATAATCTATGTATAAATAAATATAAACAGTATATATTTAAAATAAGAATCAATAGAACAAAATAATAAAATAATACATTTTATATATCAATCAACATTGATATTCACATAAATATATTACTAGACTTTTTTCACATGAACATTTTTGGTGATTGTAGAAAGAATCATTTTCTTAAAACATCCTCAATCAGACTAGCCCCATAAACACAAGTGTCCTGGAGATTGTTCCATTTATCCTGGTTACCCAAAGTTACTTTCCATTTAGATGACCATTATAATATACCTTATCTCAGACAGAAAAAAATATTGTGTCAGGCTTATGAACAAAGGCCATGAATTGACTGTGCACAAGAAACTCTTAAGAATCCCTATTAAATATATGCTATTAAGAGAAGTCAGAGGAAGGGAAATATTTTATCAACTTCACTTCTAGAGGAATAAAAGTAAGGCCAGCATATTAATAAGATGAAAGCCTAGGAAATTTCACATCTTTCAAAGTAAATTTCAATTGGATTAAAGAAGTAAATATAATACAAATAAAATCATAAATACAAAAGAAAATAAAGATAATTTTAAAAATCTTGTCAGAGGTAGAAGACAGTTTATTCAGAAACAAGAACAGAATAATACAGCAAATCCAGAAATATCTAAATCAAATGTAAATTTTTAAAAAATTGATAAGGATGGTATTTCAAGAGAGTAATAAAGAAAATTTGGAGAAATTATATATTTATGTGTTAATTATTTTATTAAAATGAATTCTAGATAGATACATATATACATTTAAAAGTATAAATGTACTAGAAGATAAACTTGGTAACATTTTTATTTAGTACTCTTAGATGACTCAGTAACATTGAGTAACCTTAGAGTAGAGAAGGATATTCTAATTATTATATTATAAGTACTAAAAATAGATAAATCTGACTTCATTTTGATAGAAATAGATTATGCATAGAAATATATCTCATAAATAAAAGATAATTATTAACTGAAAAATATTTTCAACATCAAAGACAAAACATTAACCATCTATGATATTCTTACAAAAACGAATCAACTAAATTTTAAAAAGTAATCAAAGGACATTATTCTGCATTTCTCAGATTAAAAAACTTCTTTAAATGGCCTTAAAATCTATGAGTAGATATTTAATTACATACATTATTAGGATCATGTGAATTAAAGCAGGATGACTTATGTTACCTACTGAATTAATAAAGCATGAAAAGCTCAAGAAAACCAGAGTAGGCTAAAGAACAGGAAAACAGTGACTCAGCAATGTAGAAGCAAAAAATGGTGTGGTCACAGTGAAGGACAAAATGTCATTCTCTCTATCAAATTTTCAAATTCATGCATGCCTTTTGACTCAGCAATTTTACTTTTAGAAATTTTAACTACAGATAGGACAGATATGTTCATACATGTGTAAAATATATATTTACAAGGATTTGTTGCACTTTTGTATGAAATAGACTATGATAACAATGTAAATGTCCATGAATAAAAAACTGTGACAACCATATTATGGAATATAATACTATAATTTATAATTTATAAAATACTAAAAACTTAACAGACACCTACATTATGCTTACTGTAAGTTATTTAATCATAACAGTAATGGGTACTATTCTTATCCTTATTTTATGGGTGAGAAAAATAAGTTGCAGATAGGTTACACAATATTACATGTTGAAGTCAAGATTTAATTTGGGCAACCTGGATCTAGAATCTATGCTTCTACCCACAGAATAAGCATCCTATGAAAATTATAATGCTCACTTTTGCTTTTTTTATAATTAGGTGCAGAATATGGTTATCATCATTCCATTTATATTAAATAAACATACATACATGCCTCTCTATCAACAGATATTTCTTAAAAGATAAAGAAGCCACTATTAACAATAGGTATCTCTAAGTTCTATGTTAGTAACATTTACATTTACTAGCATGGGAAATTATTACAATAACCCAACTCTGAAAATATTTAGGATATAATATTCTCCATTTTTATAATCATTGAATTTTTTTGTTTAAAATAGGTGAGAATATGTTTATATTTCATATAATATTAACACCAAAATATCATATACAAAATATTGATGGCCATATTATAATGAAAAAGTATACATAAAATTATTACCATAATGAATACACATAAAATTTTAACAGTAGTCATTTTGGAGTAGTCTGATTAAGGGTTTTCCATCTTCCTACTTTTATATATCTCTGAATTTTCTGTATGTCTTACATTTATAGCAGAATATATTTCATTTTACAAAAACAATGTCACCACCTCTGGGGAAATCAGACTTACAAAGCTGAGAATTATCCTTGTAACAATAGTAATCTCACAAAGATCTATTAAACATGGTATTTGGCCAGGGGATTTCAGTAATACCAGGCTCCCCTTCCCTTTGATAAGAGGTCCCTCTCACCACAATGTCTTCAGTAGAGAAGGCAATTAATGTACAGGAACCATAGCTATGCTCTAAAACCCCAAGTCAAAATCCTTTAGCATGAAGAAAGAAACCCAAAGCTAACATAAAATATCATTGAATTCTTACTTAATTAGGACAATATGTAGTGGGCTAGAATTATATAGATCATCAGAAAAATTAAATGCCACTGAAAAATAAGATGATTCTAATGAACAAAATATACTAATGCACAAAATAGAACCAGAGGCATGGAAACATGGAACAGACTGAAAGTGACCAGATGAGAGAAGAGAAGGAAAAGAAGAGGAAGGGACTAGACAAAGAACATGTATGAATAACCTATGAATATGGAAAACATTATGGAAATTGACTGTAGAAGTAGGGAATGGGATGGGCAAGGAGGGCAAAGTGGGAAAATGGGACAACTGTGACAGAATAACAATAAAAAAGATTTAATAAGGCCCTGGTTAGTGGCTCAGTGGATAAGGCGCCAGCCTACAAAACCCTAAGGTCGATGGTCTCGATTCCCAGTCAGGGCACATAACCAGGTTGCAAGCCAGGTCTCCAGCCAGGTCCTTAGCTGGAGGCAGGTGAAAGGCAGCCATATATTGATGTTTCTCTCCCTCTCTCCCTTCCTCTCTCTCTGAAAATAATAAATAAAATCTTTTAAAAAAGATTTAATAAGAAAATAACATTCTCCATTGTTCTCTTTATATGTTTTAGTGTAGGTTCTGGCATTAATGGTGCTTTCTTTGTTATTTACTTATTGAAGCAGAATATGGCTATTTTTTCCAAACTATATAGACAGACAGTCTGACCAAATAAATTAATGTTCTTATCTCAACTGAATAATTTGGCAGGAATAATACACTTATCAGCCAATGTGTAGACTGACCCACATGACTTTTTCACTGCAGGATCTAAAGTAGAATATTGTATATTGCATTAATAAGCATTTAGGGGCAGTATATATCTTTAAAAACATTTTTACAGTAACATATTGACTTTTACCTGGCATCCTAGATAATGCACATTTCTCTAGGTATACAAGAGACATTTTCCTAATGAACAGGACAAGAAAACTGACATCTCATTACTTACCCAAAACAGGAGACTGCTAAAAAATGAGATGCAGGCTCACACACATCTACACATGAATACATTTACATGTATCATTTTCTAACTGTTGGGTTACCTGGAAAGTTTGGAAGACTTTCTAGGTCTACATTATTGGAAATATTTTGTGGTAAGACTATTTTTATCTTATTTCACCCTACTCCAATTTCTCCTACATGTTGTTACCAAACTAAGCAACTCAAAGTGCCCTCTGCTCCCTTTCCCAAGGCAGTATTGAGGTATTTTGTAGAAAGAGTGTTTTCAGGTTATCTATTCCACCATATTTCTAAAAATGGAAATGCATTCCTTTTCATTTGGTAAATAAAGCTTTAATTTAAAAACTATTGTTAAATATAATTAATGTATAGCATATGGCCTAGGAGGCATAGTTATATTTCAGAAGCAGCAGTAATTTCAGTGTCAAACTGCAGCTACTGTGGCCCATTGCAGGGTAACAAACTGGTTAAAAGAGTAAGCATTCAGTTCATTCCAACTTTAGGTTCAGAATCTCACTTTTCCTTACCAGCTTTGTGATCCTGGGTTATTGCTGCATTCATTGAACCTGTTTCCTTATTGGAAAAAGGATATTCATTCCCATTCTAGAGAATAGTTATCAAGATTAGATTTAAGAATACATGTGATCCCTTGTCAAAATTCCTGCCCTGTAATAACTCAGAGACCGGTTGACGTGCCTGGTGATGAGCATTGTCATTTGAAGTGTAGGGTCAGTGAGGGGCATATGAGCCTGTAAAGTTAGTGACCATGTACAAGATTTTCAACATTCAGGATTTGACTATCCTTAAATTGGGCTAATAAGCATGTATGGATGTTAAACTTGGCCCTAATTGTATGAAGAAGCTGTTAATAGGCAGGTATATTCTAATACAGGATAAATGACATTTTCAAGGAATATGAAAAGGTATCTAATGTGTGATACCACTTTTCTAGGCACTATGGAGTTCAAGAAAATCAGCCAGGGAATCTTCCCTCAAGTTGCCTACAAAAATTTCTAATTTCACCTTTTATGTATCATTTTGATGTCAACTAGAGCATCACTTTCCAGGATTAGATCCACATTGTGCAATAAAAGCAATCTTTGTTTTGTTTGATTATCATGAAAATTAAGCACCTTTCTATCTTTCTGTGTCTGTTCTTCAACCCATAACCCCTCCCTGCAACTCTTTTCTTCATCATGGGCTTCATGCAATTTTCTGTCCTCTAGCAATAAAACCAAATGTGTGCCGTGGGTTTTGGCTGTTGACAGTAATGTGGTTCTAAAATGCACTGTTTGCCTGGCTCTGTCAACATCATTTTTCTTGAGATAAGTGGTCCAGGACTGAAGATTTGCATGTGGGATTTAAGAAATTCTCAGATGCTGTTCTGGTGCTTAAGTAATCTTTTGTACCTTAGTAATGCTTTAGACTCTGAAAGGTGAGGCTTGTGAGGAACTGGGGTTATGGTGATTCAACTTCAAAACTTGGGAAAATTGAAGCTACTGATGATTCTACCCTGGTGGATGGACTAAACAGAAAAATTAATTTAGGAGAGAAAATATTAGGACTTGAATTCTTTTGAACTTTAATAAAAATGGCAATCCAAGTTTGGGAATTGTTTCACTTTGTGAATGTAATGATTAACTCATATTGCCCAAACTGGAGAACTTTTTGTATTTGCAGGTGCTGCATGAACTTAATGTGTTTTTATGCTGTCATTTGGAGTCTCACATAACCTCTGATGCACTACTGTATATTGGACAATGTGCCTCTCTGTATAGTTGGAAATGGGATTCAGAACAGGAAATGGACTTCCAGCCCGAGTTACAATGTGGCCTTTAGTCTATGAGATTGACATACTCTGCTAGTCCCCATCTATGATCCTTCCTGTAAGAGGGCTGCTGAGCAGATGGAGGAGAGTAGCACTGTTCACATGGATTCTCTTGTGAATGACACAACCGAGAGAACAACTGCAATGGTCATCCCTACTTCTGGGTATAAAAACTGAATTGCTCACCATCATCCCAGGAGCAGAAGTTGCTATTGGTGGGAAAACCACTCTCAGAGCTTTATAGTCTTGCTAATTTGCAGGTCTCTGCCTCTAAGGTAGACAATCCATTGAACCTTGACTTGGACTTGAGTATTAAGATCAATGAGTTGAGAACACAAAATTTCAGCAATTATAGGAAACAATGTTCTTTCTCTTTTTTTCATGATGACACTAGTAAAATACAAATCCCTTCCCTCTCATAAATATTCGGAAGTGGTCTTGTGCCTTCCTTCTCACAGTCCCCAAATGTCTTCAGGTGCAAATCACTTTCTCCTTTACAACATTAGCTGTAAGACTGACATTCTGCCATTAAAAAACTATGCATATGCAAGATGAAATATCATTTAAAAATTTTAAACATTCTATCTACCAAAACCCCATACTCCTTCCAGAACATTTCCACATATATAGAAGTACTTTCATACATATACAATAAACATAAGCTATACCCATAAGGTATGAGAGCCCTTAATGCCCAAACCATCATCAAATGTCATTTAGAGAAGATTATAATAAGAAGTTTTCATTTTGTAAAGAACAGTTGATTTCTGAGATAAGATGCTACATAAACTAGAATTACTTAGAACTTGTAAAACAAGTTGAGGCTCTATTTCTGCTCCCACTCTAAAGATGAGAGAACTGCAGGTCAATGAAATTAGGTGACTAACTCCAGGCTCATTAGCTGGTAAATTACTATAACCTATGGCTTCCAATACAGAAAATTTTTAGCACTACCACATTGTTTCCGCCCCTTCTGTACCTTCCCCTTGAATTCATGGAATGATCTGAGAGACACAAAAATATGATTCTGATGTTATGTATCAGATTTGGCTAAATTTGTGTCCATGTGCTTCAGTTAGGTCCAATTTGAAACAGAGCTGAGAAATAATAGTCTTGAAGCTATTTACTATTTTACATAATTCACTAAGTATATGAGCCTCCTGGCTCAGCCTTTCCAGTATACTGTTAAAGGACTGGCATATTCATGGAAAGGGTTATATCTTCAAAAAAAATTGCTTTTTGAAGTCACCAGCTTACAGCATTTTGGGTGAAAGTCTCCTTATCCAAATGGTTTATGCTAGAGCACCTGTTGGTGGTGGAGCAGGAAACAGTTGGCAGTGAACTGCAAGTGTAAGAATTTGAAGGTAACTAGGTTTTAGTACTGTATGCTGGTTTAAAAATATTTCCTTACTTGGATGGAGGAACAGAAGCCTTGTGTCTGCAAAGATATGAACATTTGTTTGGAAAATTTATGTTGCTATAGAACAGCATATGGTCTTTTTCATCATGATTTGTGTATGGGAGGCAGGCTGCGTGTTCACAGTCAGAAGCATCAAAGATGGGACCACGTGAGTGACCTTGTGTATGGCTGCTTTGCCATCCATTATGGGAATCATAGTGTTTTGACACACATATATTATCACTATCACCTCTTTTCCCAAAAGAGAAAGGCCAACACTCCTGGTAAAGAATTTGATCTTTGAAATTATCAAAGAGAAGCTGATACTACCAACATATATGAGTGCTGGTGAAGGCCATATACCATAGTGCTCAGGAGCCACCAAAAATCAGACAGTTTTCAAGCCTGTGGCCCAAACAAACCACATGAAGGCTATGAGAAGAAAGAATACATCACTAGATCTTGCTAATGTTTAGAAAATTTTCTTTCCACTAGCTTTTGAAGGTGGAAAATGAGACTTAGAAGACTCTTGGCAAAATAAGTATGCCAGTGTTTGGGATTAACAGGCTTTAGGTTTGGGGTATTATTTTACTGGTTTTCTATGGTTGATGCTATGATTTATATATGTGTACATGTATGTACATGGTCTGTCTGGGAAAAAAGTCCAACCATTGCTAATAAAATGAGAATGGCTTGCATGACATTGATGAACCTGGAAGCCAAGGAGAGTGGATTGAAATGTGCACATGCATGAACAATGATGACTTCATTGTACTGGTCAGTGGGGGTGATAGACACCATTGAATGAGCATGTGTGCTGTGTGGCCATCACATTCAAAATGACTGATTGAGTAGAGCAACAAATCTGCATCAAATTTTGCATTAAACTTTAATATTCCTCCACATAATGATACAGAATGCTGCAACTATGGGTAACTTATGATTGGCAGCATCATTGTGACAATGTGCCTACTTAAACATTAGGTCTTATGCAGAGCTTTTTGGTGAAACATCAAGTCACCCAGGTGACTCAGCTCCAGTATAGCTCAGACTTGGAGTCTTGCGCTTCTGGCTCTTCCCCAAACTAAAATCACTTTTGAAAGGGAAGGGTTTTCAATGAGATTCAGGAAAACACAATGGGGCAGCAGATGGTGATTCCAACAAAGGATTTTGCAGGGTGTTTTGAGGAGTGGAAGAGACAATGGAAGAACTGGGTGAGGTCCCCAAGGTACCTACCATGAAGGGAACTGAGGTATCATTGTCCTATGTACAATGTTTCTTGTATCTTCTTCAATAAATGTTTCTATTTTGCATAGTGCCTAGCTGGACATTTTCTGGACATGGCTTACTATATGTATTTGTATTTGATTCATTTTACTGGTCAATTTAATATTTATTCCTCATTTGTTTTCCATATTTATGGCATTTAATCCATAAATATCTATGATGCTGACAGATAGTTGGATTAAGTATAGAGGACACTAGGCTTGGATTTATTCTAGTTCAGTTTCTTCCAGTAGTATCTGTAAGTAATTATGAGCTCAAACTTCAGTTGCTTTATCCACATGGTGAGCTAATGATCAACCCACCTTCTTAACAAGGGTGCTGTGAAACTCAAATCCAGTAACATGCATTAAAGTGCCTTTGAAACTAGAGAGAGAGAATGAATATAGAGGTATGAATATAAGAGTTTATTTGCTCAGGGTGCTATGACAAAATACCACAGACTGGATGACCTAAACAACAGAAGTTTATTTTCTCACAGTTATGGAGGCTGGAAAGTGCTAATAAGGTTGGTGTCTTCTAAGGCCTCTCCTCTCTGTTTACAGGTGACCATCCCTCACTGTGTCTTCATATAGTCTTTACTTTATACACATGTATTCTTGGTGTTTCTTCTTGGACTTAAATTTTCTCTCCTTATAAAGACATCATTCATGTTGCATTAGGGCCCACTCTAAAAACCTCATCTTAATTTAATCATCTTTTAAAAAGCCCTAATCTCCAAATTCAATCATATTTCGAAGTATGGGGTGTTAGGTGATTGATATATGAATATTTAGGTAGCATAATTCAGTCCATAGTAATGCTGCATTTTTGTTTCTTTTTATCTTTTTAAATTTATTTATTGTTGTTATATTATAGTTTCCCATTTTGCCTCCATTTATCTCTCCTGTTCCACCTACCTCATACCCTCTCCCACAGTCAATCCCCACCTCGTTGTCCATGTCCATGTCCTTAATTAAGCTCTTCTTTAGTAAACCATAGCTTAGAGGTTCTGGTTTTGTATAGCCTTTTTGGCTGTCCATTTTTATCATTTTTAGTGTAAAAGAATGAAGTCAAATGCATCCTTCTAACTAGTCCTTTCTATGACTGTAGTATTAAATTAGTTTTAGTAAGAGATGCCATTGAAATTGGAAATAAGAAGGTAGTTTAAGTTTGAAACAAATTGGGAGAAAAGGAATACACACACACACACACACACACACACACACTATATAAAATTATTATTGTCTTGTCCAGTCTTATTTTCTTGAAATTCTGTTGAAAAATCCTATTTGGGAAAACCAAGAAATAATTCAGCAGAGGTTTAGTATTAACCACTTAAATGACTAAGCAGCTCCTCTTTTTACTGATTTACTTTGTTTGGGGTGGCACATTGCTGGCTTACCTACCTCTCATTTTTGGTTCCATTTTTCTGGTTCTATAACTGCAAGCTTCTCTTCATTCCCTCACTCCACATCTTCTGTTCTCCATTTCCCCATATCATAGCACAACTCTTCCACAAATGGTGCTAAGGCAAAGACCTGCCCCATCATTTGGCACTAGTGTCTCTCTCTGTTGTTTCTTCACTGCTAATCCTACTATGCATCTCCTGGCCCCTGTTGTGGGTCTCATTAATTTTCTAATGTACTATCTACCTCCATTTATATCATGTTGAAGGCTATCATATTACTGGTGTAACACTCACCTGTACTCTTCTAGGTCTTTTCTGACAAGTCCTCCCCCAGTATATGTACCTGTACTCTACCTTGTTTTTCCTCTGTTGCATCACTTGTCACATTGTGTGACACTTACAGACTCCCTGTCCTTCCTGTTGGACAGCACTCCCTAAAGACAATGTCTGTTCTCTTCATTTTGTTTTCATTTAATTTAGCAGAGTGTCTGATGTCAAGTAGATATTAATAAAACTTCAAAGACATGGTAAGTAGTGGTGTAGAGAATCCTTGAGCCAACTGTCTCCTTTTTTGCTAATGTGTGATCTTAGAAATGTTACTTAGTCCTTATGGTATCTCTAAAATGGAGATAATCATAATTATCACAGGGACTTGTGAGAATTCCAAAATATTTAAGCATTTAATATATATAAGCTTTCAGAACAATGTCTGGTGCATAGAAAAGTTCAGAAATGGTTAGAAATTATGATTGTTATTAACAGTTAAATAACTCAGTGATAGTTGGAAAAAGAGATTAATGGGTGAATGCACTTTAAGCTGACATTTGACAATAAGTTGCCAAGTTAATATCACTAATAAAGTTAGTCATGCTTTTTCCTTTTAAAAATACATCAAACATTTGTCTTTAAAACATGACTCATTTTTGCTTTACTATCAAATTTGTCTTGTCACCAACAGTAATATGGGCTCTGTCAGAGTATTTCTGGCATGAAGTTTTCAGAGAGAATGGACTAGAATACAGTTTTTGCCTAGCATTTCTGACAGCCTCAGAGAATGTATTAATATTAAAAGGTTTCCTTTCATTGTATGTTGACTCTTCATTTTTTTTTAAACCTGCTTTTTCCTATAGTACTCTCACATGAGAAGGCACTCAGAATTTAATAAGTAAACAGAGCAAACAATTTAATAAGTTATTATTGCTCATAAAGTTAATTGCTAGAAAAATACTGGAAAATTATAACTAGAGAATAACTGAAGACTAGAGAATAGATTCATTGTGGTAGAATTCTTTATGTTGTGCTCCTCCGTTTCTTGTCTTACATTATAAGAAAAGCTCTCCTTGTGATATAGAAGAGAAATCTCTCAGCTCTAACTTTTTGGATGTACGAGGAATGGAAGTCACTTAGATTCTCTAAGCCTTAGTTTCTCATCAGTCAAATAATGATAATAAAGCCATATGGTCCTGGACTTCTATTTTTTAGGAGGTTTTTTAAATGATTATGTCAATTTCCTCACTGTTGATCCTCTATTTCGATTTTTCAATACTTCATGATTTACTTTAGGAAGGTTATATATTCCCAGAAACTTACCTATTTCTTCTAGGTTATTAAATTTGGTGGTATATAGTCATTATAATCTTCTGTATTTCTGTAGTAGCATTTCCTCTTTCACTTCTGGTTTTGTTTATACAAGTCCTTTCTCTTTTTTCCTTAGTGAGTCTAGTCAGGGGTTTGCCAATTTAATTAATAGTTTCAAAGAACCAGTTTTTCATTGTATTAATTTTTTTGTATAGCCTTTTAGTCCTCTATTTCATTCGATTCTGCTCTAAATTTTGTTATTTCCTATCTTCTACCAACTTTGGGCTGCTTTTATTTTTCTTTTCCTAGTTCTTTAAAATGTAGTATTAGGTTGTTTACTTGAAGTTTGTCTTGTTTCTTGAGATAGGTTTGTAATGATATAAACTTTCCTCTTATTATTGCTTTTGCTTCATTGCAGACATTTTGATATGTCATACTGTCATTATCATTTGTCTGTATACATCTTTGATCTCACCTTTTATTTCTTTGACCCAACCATTTTTAGTATTGTTGTTTAATGTCAACATATTTGTGGGATTTTTTACTCCCCTTTTGAAGTTAATTTCTAATTTCAAAGCATTGTGGTCAGAGAAAATATATGGTATGATTTCAATCTTCTTAAATTCCTTGAGGCTGTTTTGTGATCCAGCATATGGTCTGTCCTTGAGAATGTTCCCTATGCATTGAAGAAGAAAGTATAATCTGATGGGATGAAAGGCTCTGTAAATGTCAATTATGCACATTGAGTCTAATGTGTCATTTAAGGCCAATATATTTTTATTGATTTTCTGTTTGAATGATCTATTTAGAGCTATTAGTGGAATATTTAGGTCCCCTACTATGATTGTGTTTTTATCAGTTTCTTCCTTTACTTCTGTTAGTGGTTGATTTCTGCGTCTTAGTATTCCCTGACTGGGCGCATAAATATATATATATATATTGAGAATTGTTATGTCTTCTTGATGTAGCATCCCCTTTTATCATTATAAAATGTCCATCTTTGTCTCTTGTTATCTTTGTTACCTTGAAGTCTATTTGTCTGATATACGGCCACATCTGCTTTTCTGTGGATGCTATTAGCTTGAGAATCATTTCATACCTTTTCATTTTGATTTTATCTTTGTTTTTGCAGCTTTTTAAAAAAGGTTTTATTTATTATTTTTAGAGAAATGGGAAGGGAGAGAGGCAGAGAGGGAGAGAGACAACACTGTATGGTTGCCTTTCACCTGCCTCCAGCTACAGACCTGGTTGGAGACCTGGCTTGCAACCTGGTTATGCACCCTGGCTGGGAATGGAACCAGCGACCTTTGGTTCAAAGGCCAGCACCTTATCCACTGTGCCACCAGCCAGGGCTGTCTTTGCAATTTTGATGTGTCTCCTGAAGGCAACAAATGGTTGGGTTTTGTTTTTTTTAATCCAATCCATTACTCAGTGCCTTTTTATTGGTGAATGCAGTTCATTTACATTTAGGGTAATTACTGATATATGATTTCCTATAGCCATTTTTACCTTTTGTTTTCTGATAGCCCTGTGACTTTATTTGTTCTTTTTCTTTGTGTTTCTGTCTGTTGTTTGGTGATATTCTATACTTCTTTCCTCTGTTTTCTCTTTTTTTAAGCTATGTGTCTCAGTCTTTTTTTTTTGTATGTGGTTATTATTATGTTTATGAAAAAGAAAGTTTCAATAGTCCTTTTTACTTTGAAATCATCTGACCCCCACCTTCCCTTGCAAATTCAGATCTTTACCTCTTCCTCTTTTATGTTTTTATTGTTACAAATTATCCTTGTTTATGCTGTGATTTTGTTGGTGATCTTATTCATAGTTTTGTGATGTTTTGTTCTTTGTTACAGGTAGCTTAACCCCATTGAGTATTTTCTGCAATGAAGGTCTTTTGGTGATAAATTCTCTCAGCTTCTGTATGTCTGGAGAAGTTTTTATCTTTCCTTCATACCTCAAGGGTAACTTACTGGATATAGTATTCTTGGCTGGTAATTTTTCTCTTTCACTAGTTTGAATATTCGATTCCATTGTTTTCTTGTTTGTATAGTTACTGTTGAGAAGTCTGAAAATAACCTACTGAGATTTCATTTCCCTGGCTGTTTTGAGAAATTTTTCTTTGTCATTAATTTTTGGCAATTTTCATAAAATGTGCCTTAGAAAGCCTTTCTGGATTGAGATAATTAAGTGTTCTGTTTGCTTCTTACATTTAAGGATCTAGCTCTTTCAAAAGGTTTGGGAAGTTTTTGTCAATTATTGATTGAGTAGGCTCTTTGTTTCTTTTCCCTGTCTTATTCTTCTGATACACTTATTATTCTTATGTTGCTCTTTCTGATAAAATCTCAGAGTTTTTTCTTTTTTTTAAAGATTTTATTTATTATCTTTAGAGAGAGGGGAAGGGTAGGGTGGCAGAGAGGGAGAGAAGTGCCGACGTATGGTTGCCCTTTACCTGCCTCCTGCTATAGATCTGGCTGGAGATCTGTCTTGCAACCTAGTTATGCGCCATGGCTGGGAATCGAACCAGCGACCTTTGGGTTTGCAGGACAGCACCTATCCACTGACCCACCAGCCAGGGCCTCATAGAGTTCTTTAATTTTTTAATGCTCAGTTTCTTTCTTCTTCCTTCTGCATCATTTCTAGATTTCTGTCTTCAATATCACTAATTCTTTCCTCCAACTGGTCAGCTGTACTTCCTGTGCTCACTAGTTTATTCCTTTTTTAAATTAAAATGTATGTACATTTATTGATGTTAGAGAGAAAAGAAGGAAGAAAGAGAGGAAAATATTGGCAGGAGAGAGAATCATCAATTGGTTGCCTCCCGTATGTGCCCTAACCAGGAACTGAACCCATAGCTTAGCTACATGCCCTGACTGGGAATTGAACCCACAACCTTTTGGCATATAAGATTGTGTTCAATTAACTGAGTTGTGTTGGCCAGAGCTCACAAGTTCATTCTCAATCGCTTTTGCTGAGTTCCTCATCTCCAGAATTTCTATTTGGTTCTTTTTAAAAGTTTCAATCTCTTTGGTAAAGTACTCATTTATTAATTAATTTGGTTTCTGAGTTAAAGTACTCATTTATTCATTGATTTGGTTTCTGAGTTTATTAAATTGCTTATCTGTGTTTCTTGATCTTGCTAAGTTTTTTCAGAGCTGCAACCTGGAGTTCTCTGTCACTTAAATTACGTATTTCCATGTCTTTAATTTTATTTTCTGGAGGTTTTTTATTTTCTTTTTGAGCTGCCTCATTACCCTGACTATTCATGGTAATTGATGGATTCCTTTTTTATCTAGGTATCTATATGTAAGTGACACTTCTCTAATAGTTTAATAAGAAGTCTTTCAGTCTTTCTATTGTTTCCCTGTAGATGGTGCTGAATCACACTGGTTTTTTGTTTGTTTGGTTTGGACTTTGTTTTGTTTTTTAGCTCTTGCACTTCTCTGAGTTTTCAGATATCCTAGGAAGGTAAGTGCCAACACTTTGATCCAGTCATTCTGGTCACAGAGACCAATCCCACAGGGGGACATGGTGGGTGATGGGGCTCCAAATCTGTGAAATCCCAGTGCTGTCCTCTGCAGCTCGCTGTCACCAGCAGTGCAGGCTTGATGTGTGGGGGGTAAAGTGACCTGGGGGAACCTGGCTGCCTCCTTTGTGGCATTGCTCTTCCAACCATGGTGACCAGAAGGGCTGCATGGCATTTTGTGGGAATAGTTGCAAGGAAAAAAGTGTTACTTTAATACTGGTTCTTGGGTTTGCAGATATGCTCTGCAGTCAAACACAAAGGGTGAAGTGAGGGGAGCTCTGGGAGGTTAAGGGAAAGCAACCAGGATTTGTAGCTTTGTTTCTCTGCCTGAAATGCTGATTGCCAGTCAACAGTAGCCACAGCTTTGTGCTTTGTCCCTGCTCAGGTCACTCGGCTCAGCCACAGCTTGTACTGTCCATTCCTGTGGGAAAGCTCACTAAATGTCTTTGCTCTACTCAGCAGATAGGAGTGCCAGCCACAACCTCATTCCTCTCATCTCCAGGCTGAGCCCTTCAGTGAGCTCCTGGCTACAGGGCTGTGTCCATGGTTTCTTTCAGCTCTTCTCCCTTCTTGTTTACCCAGTTTGCTCCAACTTGACCACCTTTAGGTATTTCAAGAGTGGATATCTCAGATGTGGTTGTGCATTGAGCAGGGAATCCTTTGTTGAATTATAGCCATTCAAATTGTTGTAATTTCAAGGGGAGAGACCAAGGGGATCTCTAACATTGCCTTTCCTCTAATGTTAAAGGCCCTGGAATATACAAGGCAGACAAGACATATAGTGAGGTCACGGTTAAAGAGAGAACATAGGTAGGGCACAGGCCTGGGATTCTGCTTTAATTGAGGTCAAGGTGGGGCCCAATGTATTTTAAAACTTAGTCCAATCCAATAATGTAAAGCATCAGTTCATCTAAAAGCCAGATTATTTTGAAGAAACATGAAAATCTTTGGTAATGTGAATCCCCCTTTGGCTCAGTTAATGGAGAATGTGCTTTGGAATTGACTATACTAGTTTTAAATCCATGTTCTATCATGAACTACATCACCCTGGACTAGTCATGTCTTTTTTTTTGCATTTTCAATTTCTTTTTCTCATAAGTCAAAATAATAATTCACGGAGCTTTCACAAAGATTGAGTTAATAAATAAGAATCTAATATAGTTTCTGCAATAGGTAATAAGTTCCATTCCCTCTTGGGAATCTAGGCATATATAGGGAATGAAGAAATTGTGGTGTTTATCAGAAAGTAATATTTCCCCTTCTACATATATTGTGGAGTTGTTGGGGGGAGGCTACCCCAGCGTGCACTGTATTTTCAACTTGTGTAAACTTGCTGTGATCTACAGCTCTGTAGTAGTACGTGAGTGAAAGAGCTATTTCTCTGGGCCAATTTTTTTAAAAAGCAGGTTTAAGTTTTCTCTCTTTTCTTTTCCCTTATCTAGCTCCAAGTTTCCGTATGATACCAGGGCTATAAGACTATAGGGAATAGGTCC
Organism: Noctilio leporinus; assembly: GCA_004026585.1. NCBI lineage: Eukaryota > Metazoa > Chordata > Mammalia > Chiroptera > Noctilionidae > Noctilio > Noctilio leporinus. The sequence continues at coordinate 115,468 of PVIW01001287.1, read as the reverse complement.
TAGAATTACTACATGAAGGAAAACTGCATTCCAAACAGGAACAGGAGTGTTGGGCTCTTATATGAGTAAGGAATAAATTTTTGTTGCGTTAAGCCATTAAAATTTGGGATGTATTGATTATAACAGCTAGCATTATTCTAACATAATATGCACTATAACTATTCCTAGGATATCATTGAGAAGTCACAAAAATACTATTCTAGGGTTCATTGCTTTGTTTCTATATGGAATGTCAAACTTCATTCATTTGATTTCAATGCTATTTATGTTGCATTTATAAAATTATTTTTTGAAAGGTCAGTTAACTAAAACTGTAAATTCATGAAGCTATTCCATGACCCTTGTGTTACTTTTCTTTTCTACACTCATTCAATATTTATTCAACGTATATTTATTGAGCACCTTAGAAGACAAGACTAGTGAAAATATGTTTAAAAAACAGAAATATTACATTGGGTAATTAGAAGTTCTCGAAAAAGCTGCAGATCTTAGGTTTTTTATAATAGCCTTCATGTAAACTTGCTGACTTTTTGATAATTGTGTTCACTTTTTAAGTATTTGGCTGTTGCTTATTAGGTATAATACATCTAATTAAAAATATTTTCCCTCTTACAATTTAAAATGTAAAATCCCATTGTCAAAGAAATTTCTAAGCCCCACAACTGCTATTATTGTTAAGGGAATAGAGACTGACCCCTGTACTGGGGTTTGTTGAAAGAGGGAGGCTTTAAAGCCATTGAAACTTACATTTTAATTGTCTTTAACCTTTTTCAGATGCGTTTTCCTCATCTGTGAAATGGGAAATTTAATGGCTATTTCATAGGGCTGTAAGGAGGATGTTTAATATACTATACTTTATATATAGTAAAGAGTAGCCTCTTAAATGCCCCCCCCCCATAGCTGATTTGATTACTGACCCCAGAAATCTCATCTAATTCACTAATTCAGATTCCTCATGACTGGCAATCACTACTATGTGGTTTGGCCCCCCACTCTTCTCCACATACACAGAGTCTCCAACTAAGGCTGGTTCCTGTACATGGATGTACCTATTTACATGTATATGGTTGCAGATGTATGCCTATACTTATATGCAGGCAGATGTGCACATGCATGTACATACATGCAATTTTACACTTTTCTTCTGTTGGAACTTTCACTATAAAGAGCAGCTTAAATTCCTCTGTTTGGCCTTGGCTGGTGGCACAGTGGATAAGGCGCCAGCCTGCGAAACCCAAAGGTCACTAGTTCAATTCCCAACCAGGGCACGTAACCAGGCTGCAAGCCAGGTCTCCAGCCAGCTCTGTAGCTGGAGGCAGGTGAAAGGCAACCATACATTAATGTTTCTCTCCCTCTCTGCCTCCCTCCCTTCCTCCTCTCTCTAAAAATAATAAATAAAATATATATATATAAAAAAAAAGTAAATTCCTCTGTCTGAAAGTTCCAAAAATGCGACTAATTCTTCCCAAACTTAAAAGTATCTACTCAGCTTGCTGAGTAAATGCTTTAATTTGTTTTGCTGGCACATGCTTTAGATTGTTTATTTTTATGGTTTAGTCCCATAGAGGAGTAAAAACTTAGTATATTATAACAAGAAACAAATAAAGGCCCAGAATTTTTAAATAGTCACCTTGAGAAACAATCTAGTAAAAAAAAAGCTAAATTAGAATTTATTGAAAATAATATGGCATTTCTGGGAATTTTAAATGCCCTAGGATGAATTGAAAATGCTGATTTTATATAAAATCATTTGAGCTGGTGATGTACTTAATGAACACTGACCTTTCCCCTGAAATAATGTACCTGCCTGTGTACTCTCAGCACTTTTTGTCCACGTTACTGAGAAAGAAAACCAAAGACAGAGTAGATTAAGTAGGAATGTTAGTTTTTACCTAGTTCCTAGGTGAGAAAGACAGGTTTCAGGTGACAACACACTTTTTTCTAATGGCTTCTGTGCATGAATATAGCTTGAGTCTGTGGCTACTTTCTGCTTTAGGAAGGTTGATAATTCAGTCCCCCTAATGTAGAGAAAAGAAGCTGTCTACTATTTTTTGTTCTTCCCCCAACAAACAGGGCCATTAACAAAAGTTTCAGAGAGAAAAATCATTGTCCTAGGGCCAGCATTTATATAGCATTTACTAATTGAGCATCTTTATTTTCAAGCATCTTACTTAACTCACAATAGCCTCAATAATTCTCTTAGGTACTATTCTCACCAATGTTTATGAAGAAAGAAACAGAAATAGAGTAAGTGTGTTGTCAAGTAGCAGAAGCAAAGCTTGAAACTCAAGCATTATGGCTTTTAATACAGTGGTTCTACCAGCCCTCAAAAGCATGTGCACAGAGTTGTCTATAGAATTATTATTGGAAAGCTGCATAATCCTGGATAAGCACATGGGTTATGGTGTCAGATAACTATAAATTGTGATTTGGGGTATGCTGTATATAAGCTGTGTGACCTGGAGTAAATTATTCAATTTACTTGGGGTTTGTTAACACTAACATCATATAGACTGTTAAAGAGAAAAACCGCAGGCCCCAAATGGCAGCAGTGGTGCAAAATGGGATACTCATGAAAAAGCTGAAAGAGAAGAGGCTCTAGAGTCAAACAGACTAAGGTTTGTTTCCAATTATTGCTATTTGTTCTTAAGCAAGTTGCTGAACCTCTCTTGAATTTGCTTTCTTCTTTTTTTAAAATAAAAGAATCTTTTTCTTAAAGATTTTATTATTTTCAGAGAGAGGGGTAGGGAGAGAGGTAGAGAGGGAGAGGAGCATCAATGTTCCCGCACCTGGCTGGGAATCGACCAGCGACCTTTGGGTTCACAGGCTGGCAGCAATCCACTGAGCCACCAGCCAGGGCAGATTTGCTTCCTTAAGTTGAAAAATAGCTGTAAAATTCAAGAATACTACATCTGGGTATATATCCATAGGAAATAAAATCAGTATCGATACCAATGTGGTGCTGAGAGCAGAAGTGGGTGCATAGGAGGAGACTGCCCAAAGCAGTGATAAACAAGCTAGAGCAACACATGAAGGATTTCCCTACCCCTGAGCAGAGGTGCAACAGGAGGCCTTGCACAGAGTATGGGTGAAGCTAGCTAGTGAAAAGCCCTCCTACTCCTTTCTGGTACATGGCAGCAGGGGAAGGTGCAGAGCTGCCAGCCCAGCCTGGGAAAAGGATGAGATTGTCTGGAGGGCTGGCCCCTTCTGGAGTGCATGGAGGTTTGGGCCAGGTGATTTAAACAGGGGGAAGGAAGAAATATGCCCCCTTGTTATCCTTCTCTGGCTGGCTTGGGCTGAGGCCGAGGCCAAGTCCTGCTTGCTGGACTGTGCCCCAGGTAAACATGCCCAGGACCAGGACCACTATTCCTCCAGGATCCACCACCTGTGTGTGGGCCCTGGAAACTACATGGCCAGGCAGCAGGCCCTGGACCCCCACCCTGCACAGGAAGTGGTGGTGGTGACTGGCAGCACTGGCTGCTGGCGCAGCTCCAGAAAGAAGCCTGAGTGAGGCCTGACAGTAATGGGGAAAGAAGCTGAGCTGCTTGGAGGATGACTAAACAGCTGTCTGTGGTTTCCCAAAGGGTAGTATTTTAAATGGAAGATGGAACTCTGGGCACAGCCTTAGATTGGCTTGGAAGAGAATGGCTAGGCTTTTCTCTAGGTGTTCTGGAGGGATGGGTTCTTTTTGGTAAAAGTATCTCTAAGAGCTACCTGTACTTCCATATTAAAGTGTTATTCACAATTGGCACAACAGGAAAACAACCCCAGTGTCTTCTATTGAAAGATGAATAGATTTTAAAATGTGATATATGTAATATATTTAATAAATACATTAAAGGAAATCCTGCCATATTTTACAACATGGGTAAATCTGGAGGACATTAGGCTAAGTGGAATAAGCCAGACACAGAAAGGCAAATAATGTATGATCTCATTTACATGTGGAATCTAAAAATGTCAAACTAGAAGAGCATAGAACAGTGGCTACCCTGGGATGAAGGTGGAGAAAATGGGAAGATGTTGGTTAAAGGGTAAAATTTTTACTTATGAGTAAGTTCTGGGAACCTAATATATAACATGATGATTATAGTTAATACTGTATACTTAGAATTTGCCAAAGAGGAAATTCTAAGTGTTTTTACCACCCACAAAAAGTGGTGACTGTCTGAGGTGATGGATGTATTAATTAGCTTGATAGTGATAATGATTTCACAATGTATATATACATCAAACCATGATATCATAGGCTTTAAATATGTGGTAGGTAATTTTTATTTGTCAATTATATCTCAATAAAGCTGAAAAACATTTAAAATAAAGTAAAAAAAGAAAAATAGATTTATATGCAATCATACAAACTGAGAGCCTAGTGCAGTGAAGGGCTAAATTGTAGCCATTATTTGCTTGATTCATCTTTTATATCATAGTGCAGCCAGAAGAGGACAATGTGCTTAATATATGTACCACTTTCCTAATTGTTTGCTTGTGTGTGATGCCAATTAAGCAATTTTCAATTATGCTGCTCTTGAATTACAGGAGGGTCGGGGAACTGAATTCTAACCAGCAAGAGCTCAGTTCAACCTGTGTGTATCTGTGTCCTGTGATCACTGGTGCTTATTTCATCAGGGGCTTCACCTGGCCAGGGTTGATTCCCTTTGCTTCCAACCCCTTGAGCTAAGACTTAGCCATCTTAACAGCATTCCAGCAGTATAATAGCAAAGCCCAGATTTTTGAACCAATATGATCTGGTTTCAAATTCTGCCTCTGTGACCAGTTGTACTGATTTGAAAAAGTCACTTAACCTCTCTAGCAGCTGTTTCTCATCTTTAAAATGTGGCAACATCATGATCATTTAAGAGGGTCTCCTTGGCATCAGTCTTCACCCTTTCAAAATCATACTCTAGTCTATTCCTGGAATAAAGTGTAAATCAGATACTATTTCTCCCTTGCTAAAATGCTTCTAACACTGACTGTATCAGTAGTAATAGTAGTTGGTGGTGGTGGTGGGAAAGTGAAAATTCAGCTTCTCTGTTTCCAGACTAGATTTAGTAAATCATAATCTCCTAGCATGAAGCCAGTTATCTGTAATTTCATGTGGCTCCCCTGAGAATCACAGAGGTATATCCATTAGCCTAACCTCTCCATGATCCCCCTTCAGCCTCCTTTCAGCATTATCTCACACCCACCATGTCACAGGCTATCTGCAGCGATGCCAACTGCTGACAGCTTTCCTAACATGTTATGAGTCTGCCCTTGCTCATGTAGCTTCCTCTGCTGAGCTGACATTCATGTCTTATACATTCTCTAGATAATCCCATACACAGTTTGCAACACTCAGGTAAACTCTATCTCCTCTGTGAAGATTTTTCCTGTCACACTCTCAGAAAGAATTAAATACTCTTTTTTCATTTTCCAATATGCTGCATGAACTTAAAAATCAAATGGATGGCTTTCTGATATGACTACTTATTTTCTTGCATGGAAACCTTTAAATGTTTGGACATGAATAGTCTTATTTGTCTTTGTATGATCGGCACCTATGCATAGTACCTAGTCAACAAAATTTTGATAAATAAATGAAACCCACTTTTTTAAAATTGTGAACTTCAGTCCAGACTTGTAGAACTTGGATGAATGAGGGCACAGAACCATAATTTGTAAACCATCTCTTTGCCTTTGATGAGGTAAGAAAAAATCAGTCTCTCTTTTTGGATCATTAAACCTGGACCATTTCATATAGAGCTTTGGAGAGGCTGTTTCTATCGAATACTGCCTTCTATTTTTTAGGCCAGTCTATGGTTTCGGATGTTGGTCTGCAGCTGCGGCATTAATATAGCTGCTGACATATCAGGATGCCCAAGGAACAAAGCTTTTTTTGGGTGAAAAGATTACCAAAGCTTTTCATTTCAGTGTAACCCAGAGGTTCAGGGATGATATAAATAGTCCGCTGTTTTATCCATCTGTGATTGCGCAGGGAAGTGTGCTATAGTTTATGGGCAACTTAGTGGCAGAAAATATATTGGCCAGTGGTTTTTCTACCTACTGGCTTGATTCATGATTGAAGGTCAGATATATTATGGCTCACCTGCCAATGCTAACTACCTTCCATAAAATTACAGTCCTGCTGAATGGATGAATGCTCCTCAGTACGCATTTTCCATCAGTTTTGTAGGGAACAGTTACTGATGCCAGTTGATTCTTGGCAATAGTATTAAACTTCAAGCCATAGATGATGAGGACCCTTGGACCTTCTGATGTGTGTCTCAGGCCTTAAAATCTTTACATGGAATACAAATAATGATGCTAAATCAGGTTGATCTTTCTCCTACTGTCCTTAGGATTTTTTCCTGGCCAGTGTCATGTTCCACTGCTGTAAAGAACTTAAGGGTCTGTCAAAAAGGTATTTATTATTTGCTGAGTCAGGAACTCACTCTATGGATACATTTTTCCCCCCCTTTTCCATCTAGGAGAAGTGATTGTGGGCTCCAGTTAGGTAATGAATTTTGCTGAGGGCACATTCACATTATATTCTGAAGTACCCACTTGGCTATTATTCAACAAATGAGGCAATAGGTTTGCAGCTCAACAACTTTGCAGTTCTTGTCCTCCTATAAGGTATTCCCACATGTGATCTCAAGGGGGTTCAGTAGAATGGTGAAAGAACATATGCTAATGCTCAGTAAAACTGGGTTTGATTCCTGCTGTTGCCATTATAAATGACTGGCCATGAGTTCCTCTCTGTGTTCTCTAAATAATGGTAACAAAGTGCCATATAGGTAAAGCATCCAATAAATACTAGTTATTTTATAGCTAATTACTTTATCAGTGCCACCCTTTTCTGGTGATCATTAATAACTACATATTAACCATCAGTATATGTCTCTGCTTTAGCATCATAGCAACAGTTCTCTGAAGGTCATCTCACCTACAGCTCTCTCAAAAAAATTCATATTAGGATTTTAGCAAAATATTTACTTACTTATTTTTTTTTAGAGATTTTATTTATTTTTTATTTTGAAGATTGAAGCTTCATAGTATAGACTTCAGCCATTCTTAAGACATGTTTATTCTTTCCAGGCATCTATGAGAACATGGGCTATTACATCTTAAAGTCAAGTTCACACCTTACCCAAGTGTCATCTATCTGTCTCATCAATACTTTGAAATGATTAAAGGAACACCACATAGAGCTGAGGTACAGACCATCTCACAGGAACTGACTCCCAAAGAAGCATATTTTCTCTCATTCCAATCACTGTTTTCATATAGCTATCTGTGTCTGTTTTCCATGTGACAGAAATATCTTCTAGAATATTCTGTTATCAAAAAAACCTGTTTAAACTATGAATTGGTTTCTATTAGTTAGTTTTTGTATTTATTGTTGCTTGAATTAGGTTTTTCTATCCTTATTAAGAAAATCCTCATTTACATCATTAATACTAAGCATTTATTCATGCTGCATCATAAAGGCCCTATGCATGTTAAGCATTAGCTAGAACACGGGATGCTATCTATGGCTCTTTCATCACTGGAGAGCTCAAAGCTGCACTGCCATAAAGCTAGCCATTAGCCAAATGTGGCTATTTAAATGTAAACTTAATTTAGTTAAATAAAATAAAGAATTCAGGTTTTCAATTACAGTAGCCATGTTTCAAGTGCTCTACAGATGCATGTGGCTAGTGTACTGGACAGCACACATGTCGAACATGCCTATCATTACTGAATGTTCTGAACAGTGCTATTTTAGGGTGAAAAATGGAAATATCCCAATTATGACAGACTTAACTGAAGCCTTCAGGGTAAGCCACACGATGTTGCCTTTAACTCAGTTAGTTCAGTAAGGCGGAAGGAAACGTGTTTAATCCTACATGATATGGGATCCCAGATAGTCAATTACTTCATTTGAGTTTCAGGGTTCTGAAATTTCATGTCACTATTTTTTTTTTTTTTTTTTTTTTTTTACATTCAGCTCTACATCCATTTCCCCAATTAACTCTTTGTTTCTCAAGTATTTCTTTGAGAGCGGCGGCACACTGTCTGGCAAGGGGTAAGGAGAGAAAGGAAAAAGGATTAGAGGGCACACCAATGTCTAAGCAATAAAACCCTGGCGTGTTGGGTTTTAGAGGTTCTCACATTGTAAGAAGTTCTAAAGTTTCATTTTAGAAAAAAGAAGGAGCCTTTATGAGGTTGCTTTCTGCTTTTTCTGGCAAACCTTAACTTCCTGGTTCAAAGAAAAGATGTGTATAAATAAGGCCCTCAAGATTTCTTTGACATCAAACCTCTCTTAAGGCACAGCATTTTGATGAGTTAAATATAAACGAACCAGAAACATATGGATTAAATTTCCCCCAAGATAGAAAAAGGTTAGAAAATGGAAGGGGGAAAGTGCTGGGGAAGATGCATTTAGGAGCTGATGGGGCTCTCAGTGCTTGCTTAAAATGAAGACTGTATAATTTTGCTAGAAGCAAAATGTAGTCAAATCAGTCACCTCAGCTCTGTTCCTAATGCAAAGTTTCCAGGAGGAAGTTGGAAATGATATTTGGACTTTCCTGTAGTGAATGAGACCATAATCTAGGCTGAGAGAGAGAGAGAGAGAGAGAGAGAGAGAGAGAGAGAGAGAGAGAAAGCACCTGGCCAAGCCTGGAAGGGAGTATGTGTAGGGGGCGGAAGGTGATGAAGAGGGACACTCCCTTCCTTGTACCAGTGAGCAGAGTCAGCTCACTGGTGGCTATGGTGGGGTGGCCCTGACCCACCAAGGCTTCTTGGAAGAATTATAATGTGTACAAGGTAGGCCTCTTTGTATTCAATACACCAAGACCCCAACCTTCCTTTGGGGGGAGCCATTGAAAGGTTTGAAGTGGAGAAAGACATGATCAGATCACTGAAGTCCCTGTGGAGGCTGGATACAGGGGAGAAAAATGTGTGAGAAGGAGAACAAATTGGGGAGAGTGGGCAAGAGATGATGAGCTCCAGAATTCAGAAGGAAATGTAACTATTTAGGGGAAAATGTTAGGGCTTGGTGATTCACTTGATATGGCAGATGAAACGAGGTAGGAGTTAAGTGATTTGTTCAAAGTCATATAACTTGTTTCACAACCAGTTATTTTTAACCTCTAAGTTTCTGACTTAAGAAAATCAGGCTATTCATTCTTTTAATCATTCATAAATATTGACTGAGTATGCACTATGTGGTAAATACTTATAATAGGTGTTTGAGATAATGGTGATGAGGTGGGGAATACTTACTGCTTTAGCAGGGCAATTAGCTTACTAGTATCTTATGATATTGTCATATAACATCATTCCTGGAGACAGACCAAATAATCAGAAAAATCTAAATCACTCATACTCCAGCTAGGCTCACTCAGAAGCTTTGTTGTTATAATACTTTGGTTCAGGTTTTGAAGTAAGTTCAAGTTGAGGGAGACCTGCTTGCTTTCTCTAAATCAGTTGGTCTGTCTGTAATGAGCTCTTGGCCAGAGTCACTTGGTAGGGAGCAGTACACTGCATTAGAGGAAATTGCCACTGTTGATACTTATGGGCTCTCATAAATCACTACCTGTTTGCAGGATCTTAGACTAAATGTACCAAGGCAGTCCACTGACTCAAAGAAACAATTAATTCCTTCAAAAGGGCAATGTATCCCCTTGTACTGTTAACAGAATTAATAGCCCTTCTTTCCATGCCAGGTTATGGCCAGGAAAAAAAGCGTCTGCTTTTCTTTCAGTTTAAGATCATATGGTTTGATGGGTTCCCACATCATGAATTCTTATTTAACATAAGGGCTGGATGAATGGGGGAGATGTTAAGATCACCTCCCAGAATGTATTGTACTGAAGAATGTACTCACACAGTAAAAAATAGTAGTAAAACTGAGATTTAAATTATTTACCTCCCAAATCTATGTTCTTTTCACACCGTCAACATTTGTGCCGTTGAGGGTAGGTAAACCTAATAAGTTAATCATTCTCCTTCAAATAGTCTCTACAGCAGGTAGAAAGTACAGATAAGATGTTTTTTTGAAGAAGGAGTGAAGACTAATCATTTGGAACCATCTCTGAAAGATATAGAACCCTATATTCCACTATAACATTTCTAACACAGGTTAAGGTTAGATGTAAAAGAAATTATGGTCTCCAAATACATAATAGTTTGGCTGAGAAATCCATGATGTAGGAATATTACAAGCATTCTTTGACTGGGACTTGCCATGTTTGCTGTGAAAGATGATCACATTCACATTATTGTCAACTATCAATTGCTGAGTTCAATTATGCTGAGTTCATATTACTTAGGTGACTTCTGTGGGGAGAATAAACTTTTTATTTACAAAAGAAAAAAAATGCTAGTGAAGATGAAAGATTTGGTTACTTTAATGAAGATTGGATAATTTGATATTTTTCCTTTATTCTAAAACTTCGAAGGAGCATACATTGTTTTCAGGGAAAGAAAATGTTTAAGCCCCTTAGCATTACTCTCCATGGATGGCTCACAAAATAGAAAGAAAGAAAATCCTAGCAAGCTCTGGAAATAACCTGAGTTTGACCCAGAGTTCTGTCAATTCCCTGTTGCGTGAACTTGGCCAAATCACATGATCTCTCTGCATCTCACTTTCCTTACCTGTAAAATGGGGAAAGTAATAGTACTACTGCATTAGGTGGTTTGAGGATTAAATGATGTTTTATATTTAAGGTGTTAGAATAGCACCTGAGGTATAGTTAATATTCAATAATTGTCAGCTGTTACCCTTTTTTCTCCTATAGTAACTCCAAGATGCTTCACCCAATACTTTGTGTCCAAGCCAAAACTGCTTTTATGCTAGTCATTTCTAGAAAGTGCCATTTCTTTCTGACATCTGAATTATTTTTAAACTCAGGAATAGTATAGTCTTCTTTTAAAGAAGTTTTTATTTCACTGATTCTTTTTCTGTGATAGAAATGATCCTTGTATGTTTGAGCTTCTCTACATTTTTTCACCTTTTAGAGTATTATTAACTCCTTTCCATTACTATTGTCTCTTCTGTTATGACCACTGCTGCAGCTTCTGGTGACCATTGTTTGGGACCCTATATTTCAGGCATTATGCCAAGTGTTTCATATGCACTATCTACTTTCAATACGTAAGGGGTAAGTACTAATCATTCATTTAATTCAAATTTATTCGGGGCTTTATTTATGCATGTGAATGTTCTAGTCACTGAGAATACAGTGATGAACAAAACAAAGTTCTTGACTTGTGGGGAGGGGGACAGAGGGGAGCAAAAAGAGGATGAATGTAATACAACAACAATAAAAATAAAAATAAAAAGTTCTTGACTTGATGGAGCCTGCACTCTGGTAATCTCTGTTACCCCATTTTAAGCAAGTATCTGAGGCATGTGCAGCTGAGTCATAGAAGGAGCAACAAGATCCAAGGCAATTGGATTCTAAATCCTATGCAACACCACTTTTTCAAGGTGCAATTGAGACTTCTTGGGTTTTTTCCCTAGTTTCTGTTTTCTCCTTTTCCCTGTTCAGTATCCTTCATTACCTGATTGGTCATCTCTGGCTTTTTGAGGAAGTTGATTCTATCTTAGCTCCAATGATTGAGTATATGAATTAGCCTAAAGGAAGCAATTTACTTCTTTAGCTCTTCAAACTGTGGAGATTGGGTCATGGCTGGGAATTTCAAATTATAGTCAGTTTTGGTGTCTGTCTTTGGAATAAAGGGACAAAAGTGCTTTCTATGGATAGCATAACATGTATACATAAAGCCTGAAACAGCTACAGCCATTATTGCCTCTATGGGAACCCCGTGTGAGAATAAAGTCAACCCATGGAGGAAGGCAGAGCAAGAAAATTTAAGAGAAAAGATTGGAGTCCCAATGACATAATGAACCTCTGGTTTAAACTATGCCTGAAGCAGCCATATTTCTGAACTTGTATAAGATTCACAAGGTGACATATTCTCTTTTTTTTTAACCAGTTCATTTCAGTCATTAGTGTTTTTATAGTCATGTCATTTTCCTTTGTCACTAAAAGCATCTGAAACAATAGATAAAGCAAAGGCCAGTGCAAATTCTTTTTCCGGATCATATTCATTTGTCCATCATCTTATCTTTATTTTTCTTTTAGTCCTTTCTTATCTTCTATTTCCTACTTCCCTCCTCTTTTAATGATCCTAAAATTCATATGGTTCCCATCAACTAGTAGGAACATTAACAGACATAATAATGAGATCCCAAAATATTTATTTCATAGAAAAATGTTAGAGCTGGAAGGAAGTTTGAGAAATAATATGTTCTATCCCCTTCCTTCAGGCAGATAGACTATTATTATTCTCAAGAGAGTCCAGACATACTAAATAACTGGTTCAAGCTAGTCAATGTCAGACTGGGGAATAAACCCCAAGTGAAAGGGTCAGAGAAGCTATAAGGATTTCAGGGATTGTCTGGACCCAACCCACTCCTCTTGCAGTTGAGAAAACAGAACTGATGAGGGTTAGTGACATGCCCACCATCACATTCCTAAACCTAGGACCTAGGACAACCATGAACTTTCTGAATCCCTTTCCACTGCTACTTCTATGGCATTGAACTGTGTTTGCCTTTCCAATTAATTCCTTTTTTCAAGTGTTGGGTAACTTTTGACATTAACATGCTAGTACTTGAGGAGGTTCAATACTCTAACTGGCTTGTTGAATCCTCTATTTTTGCCTTGATCTTTGTAGGAGTTGTATCCATTCATAATACAGGATCTGAAGAGTCAGAAATAACCTTAAATCTGTAAAAACTTTCTTCCTCTTTGTTGAAATTAGTAATTTCATACAAAAAACTCTTCTAATTTGTAATACGGTGTTCTTCCTCTCAAAGTTAATTCTCTAGCATTTATGTTGGGAATGGAGTTGGACACAATGTTTGTTTCCCACCACTGCACGTACAGGGAACAATCTAGATTTTTATTATAAAAGTACTTCTCCACCAATATCTATTTTTGAAATTGCCTGCCATTATAAGCTGTTGAAACCCTGTATTTCTTTTAGGTTTAGTGTCTAGAAACAGTCTTATCCCATGTTTCTCCAAACAAGTATTTTTCCAGCCCTGTGGACTAGGGCTGGGGCTACCAACTTGCTGAAGGTCGCTTCTTAAGGTTTACATTTCTTTTCAGTTCAAATTTAACTGCTTTTCTCTACATTCTTTTCTCAGTAGAGATGAACATAGCAATAGGTCAAAGACTTTTATCCAGTCTTCCTTCTATGTCCATAAGTCTTAATTCTCTGTGTGAGAGGTCGTCATTGAGAGGCAGATGTCCTCCCTCACTAGCCTTCCTAAATGTTTTTCACACCTGACAATGTTCCTACAGAAACAAGTTTCAACATGTACAATTGTTTATTAGCCAGGATTTTTATATCATGCTTCTGTAACAAACAACCTTCAAACTCTCTGAGTTGGATAAAACAAGGAGGCTGTTTGCTTTTTTCCTCCTCACTAATGCTGCATGTGCCATGTGGGTCACCTAGAAATTACCCTCTGTGTCCTCATTGTATTTATTCCTTCCCAGGCTGAATGAGAAACTTGATGTTGCTGTGACAGAAAGAAAAGAGTTTTATAGGGTTTAGCAATAGACAGACAGACACTCAAACCAAAAAGTGACACTCACATTGCTGAAAGAAAGTCACAGGTCCACATCTCATTATAAGTGGAGTGAAAGAGAAAGCCATTAAAGGCCTAAAGATAACCACTACACCATTTAAATTACAATATCTCTTGAAAGAAGTAGATTGACAGGAAGAAGGAAGGGGAAATGCAGGGGAGAAGAAGGGAGGAAATGAGTGCTAGTGAACATTGAGAATTTATCTATGCTATTTAAATACTGGTGTTTTCTCTACTGCCTAGACACTTCAATGGCTGCCACATAACCAAAAGAGGCAGAGCTAAATATCTACCTTGCTACTAAAATAGACTGGGAGGTAGAAAGGGGCTGGGAACCCACAGGATAGGTTCCAAACATCTTTAACCAATGAGGATATCTATTAGTTGGGCCCTACTTTTATTTTTTCTATTTTTATTACATTTTCTCCAAATATAAATTTTTTTGTTATATATTTCCAATAACAACTTTCCTTTACAAACATGATTAATACATTTTAGTTATTAGCTGAATTAATATACTAAAATCATCCCACAGCTTGTACAACTGAAGTTATTCTTTCTAATCTAATACTTTCTTGTTTACCATCTAGAATATTTTCAATTTATTGAACATACTATTGTTTGGAATATTATTTTGAATTAGAAAAAAAAAAAAAAACATAGTCTATAGCTAAAACCTAATTCTTTTCTATCTCCAGTAAAGGCAACAATCTTGAAAAATCTTTTTTGGCACTTTCTTGACCCCAAGGTAGACTTCTTAATCTTTGGAGATCTGCTAAAATGAAAAATAGCTTTGCAGATCATAGCCTTAGATGTGAATTATATCAGTGAGTTATTTTTTAGGTAGTACTTTGGTTTTCCTATTTACTGATTACTATTGGTATTCAACTTTTCTGATAGAATCAATGCTTTTATTTTAGCTAAGCTTTAAAACTGAATTATCTGCCCCTGTGGTCAATTCTTAGTTTTAAAAATGAGAAGCCATTGATATAGAGTCATGGCTCAGAAGCAAGCTTGCCACTTCTCTCTTTCAGATTCTCATGCATTCAAAAACAACTTCAGCAGCATGAGAGAGAAATAAGACACCCAGGCTCTCTGAAAACTCTAGTAGTGATAGAAAACTTACAAACTCAAGCATCTAGTCCATTCTTTTTTGAGGGAACGGGGTGGGAGCAGATTGTAGAAGGTCACATTGTTAGAATAGGTTGAAATGTCACAATACTTATGTTTCAACAAAATCCATCTCCATGTGCCCTAACACATTAATCTTATTTCTTCTTTTGCACATATAGAATAAGTCTTCTCCCCCCTTTTTGTATTTACTCTACACATATTTGAAGTTAGCTGCCATGCTCCTAAGCTTATTTTTCTTAAGCTTATCATGTCAAGGGCCTTCAGATGTTCTTTTCTGGAGATGGATCACAGTTTTTATTGTTCTCCTTTGGGCACAGTCATTTGTCTCTGTCACTCGTTAGGGCATCGTGCTGTGTGTTTGAATTTTCATTTCTGGAATTTCACAATATGCTGGATGATGATTTACTCCCCGATATGCTTGGAGTAAATGTGCCTTCAATAAACTCAGCATAAATGTGCCTTAGATAAATTTTTCTCTGGCAAAATGGGAAATAGACTCACTTGTTTGTTTCAGAGGTTGGTGTGGATGTAGATCTATTTTGTATGTAAGTATACAAGTAAACTATAAATAATAGGAACATCAATCACATGTCCAAGTCTCATAAAGATGGGCCATCTTTAAGAAGAGTAACAACTTCAGTAGTCAGATGACACCTTTACTAACTCAACAGGTCCTTTAGTAGTTCTCCTTTGAAAAGCAGGCATTAATTCAGTCTTACTTTGAGGCTATCTGACACTAATATAATTCAGTTGCTCTCCTGTATGTTTTTCCTCTCTACCAGAATCAACTGAGTAATTATCTCTTCATATCTACAGTTCACATTCCCCCCCAAATCTATTTGGTTTATGAAATCATCATTCTCTATTTATTAGAGGTTTTGTACCAATGTATATTATAGGCTATGTTGCAGCTTAACAGCTGTCTTTCTTTGGGTTAGATGGCCTCTTCTGGGACCATCAGGCATCAGGCATGGTCAGGAGAAAGTTGAGACATGTGGTATAAAGTGTAGCTTTTCTTCAGTAAGGAAAAGCCAATATTTCCACTTTAACAAGAGTGCTGGACATTATGATATTGCATTTTATAAATTCCTTTTTGGGATCAAAAGAAAATGAGTAGGAGAAAAGAACCCTGTTATACACCTGGATGAACGGATTGTCTGTAAATGGCAATAAAACAACTTTTCTGGGTCTTTTCTGAGGACAACTCTGTTCAGTCTTATAATTTGGGAAACTTATATCTGCAAATAATGGGCTATTGATTAGCAAAGCACTAAATAAGGGAAGAGCAGGTGGTACCATTGCCTGGTACATGAAAAGCTACATGAATTCAGGGATAATAAAATATATTTCTTTAAAAAGTGAGCTCAATACAGAGTACATAGTCAGTCTTAATAAATGTGGATTGGTAAAATCCCTTAAATAAACAACCAAAAGATAACCCCAGGACTGATTTAAATAGGAATTTCTGAAAATAAGAAACTATTTTCCTCAGAAAGTTGAAACATTGGCCAATTAGGAAGCAGGAGATAAACGAGTTAAGACTCTAATTTAAAAAAAGAGAGAGAGAGAGAGAGAAAGAGAGTTAAGACTCAATGGCACCAGATTAGTCATCATAGCATCATTTGACTCAATGTTTTATATTTTTTTTAATAGGGAAAAATTAGATAATTCTATTACCTTTAGGCTGATTCTTTTTTTTTTTTTTTTAATCTCATTAATGTATGGTTGCCTTTCACCTGCCTCCAGCCAATGGATCTGGCTGGAGACCTGGCTTGCAACCTGGTTATGTACCCTGGCTGGGGAATCGAACCAGTGACCTTTGGGTTCGCAGACTGGCACCTTATCCACTGTGCTACCAGCCAGAGCTAGGCTGATTCTTGTGGATATTATTTCATCTTAAAGATGAAGCTAACTCTGTGTCTCTGTATTATCAAAGTAGAACTTGAGACAATAGACAAAGGTGAACATAATCCTACTTTTCTCTTTAGTTTAAGGAACTTTCTAACAGTTGAGATTGTCAAAGAGGGCTCCAGGGGGTATTTACCTGGCTTCTGTGTTGTAAATTCCATCATCAAATGGCTTTTAATTTCCGAGGTTCAGTGGTTTGTTTTCTTCTGCCTATATTCATGTAACTTTTCTCTACACCAGTGATGGCAAATTTCTGCCATCAAGTACTGTTGACCCTCTTCCTATATGCATGGCAGATGTCACTAATGAATTACAGCCACTGCCAGTATAATGGAGTTAGCACTGCAGATGACACTTCTTTGATGATGACCTCAGAATTAGCTCATATCTGATTCTGTAGGTTCATGGTCTGAATGTCAGGATTTAGCAATGTGGTTGGGTATTTGTCAGGTCGCTGTGGCTTTAAATACCTCTACTTTCAGCTTTTCCTGAGTGCAACTGAAATTAACATTTACCATAAAATCACCAACCTTGGCCAGTTTCTAATTCAGTTATTTTGCTTTCCATCCTGTTAGTCTTTCCCTATATAGGGAAAGCATACACACACACATATATGCTTGTACAAGGATTATATGTATGTATATATGTATATAAACATTTATATTATTTATATATAAATGCTTTTAGATATATACAAAAGCATATATAGCATATATACATATATTATATATATATATCTCTTTTTAAATTACTCTAGAGCTTTTCTGAGCTAAATTAAAATTCATGTACAAACCTCTGCAACTTGGACTTATTGCTCAAACTGCATAGTTTTTATAGAGCACGAATATAATGCAATGTAGTTAAAAATCTCAGTTAGTCCAAGTACTAAAGAAATATCTGTTCAGAAATGAATCAAGCAGAAAAATCAATTTACCAGCCAGGAAATGCATTTAACCAATTGTCTGTGAAAAAGAGATCTATCTGTTTAAAAGGTACCTACTCATTCATTAGACAGAGAATATCAGTGACTTCTCACCTGGTCTGCCCTGATGATCTCACACACACACACACCTGCTATTTTTTTCCATATATGAGGTCTGTTCTGAAAGCATACATGCAAATTGTTTTCATTATATTGACATTGGTTTGATACTTTCAGGACAGACCTTGTGCATGTTTCATAGGAATTTCCAACCCAACATGTCCAGTATAAAGTTCATCATCTTTTCCTCTTTACACCATCTCATCATTCAGCATTTTCTATCACTCACTAATTCAACAAACATTTATTGAGCATACCAATGTGTTATGAACTGTGCATGATTCTTTAAATATAGGAAGGTGTGAACAGACTTAGTTTCTGCTGTCATGAAGGTTATAATACAGTAGAATAGGTAGGCATAGGAAAACAATTATACAAGTGATCTGTCACTAAAACTAGAAACCAAAAGTCATGCACACTTTTGTTTTGTCCTCAATCCAACCATCTAATCCTAAATTCCTCCAGATTACATAAGGTCTAAATCTTTTGAAACAGTCTTTCTATACATTCCTATTTCCACTGCCAGGATTTCTTTTATCATCTCTCACCAACACCAATATAATAAACAATGTAGTATTCTTCCTCAAATGCATTTCTTACAATGCATCATCAAAATGATCTTTCTAAAATGCAAGAACAGATTGTATTTTTTTAAATATTATAGTCTCTGAGTATAACTAGAATTCAAGGTCTGCCCCAAAGTATCAAGTCATATAATGTTTTAATTGTCTTCAGAACCCACAGCTGGTAGTGATGGTTCCAGGATTCGAGCACATAGGCAACTGACTAGAGTTCTCCATCTTTGCCAGTATCTTTGTATATATGTGGTTTAGTTTCTTTCTTTCAATTTTTTTTAGTAACACATGATACGTAATAAAGGTGTTAGAACCAGATAAAGGGGCTGAGCTACTTCGAGCCATATTCTTAGAAGTGAAAGGCAATTTAATGGGTATGTAAGGATGAGAAAAAAGATCATGAGAATTAGTCTGAGAAAGAGAATGGATTAACATCAGGACCTCAGCCACTGTGTACAAGAAACCATGTACATTTCAACGTAGACTTCATATAGAAAAATCTCATGAAATTTAACTGCAATTACCTCCATTCTGTAGATGTGGAAACTAACCAACAACATTCAGCATCTTGCCTGAAATCAAACAGATAATATGGTTAAAAACAAAACTTGGATATGTAGCTAAGTTACTGTAACTCCAAATTCTGTATTTTTTTCTTCATGTTTACAACCTTCAATAAACACTCTAAACAGAGGGCCATTAAAACTGAGGTTGACAAAATATCCATAAACACACATGGCTTTGCCACCTCATCTCTCCTCCTAGGAGCCACCTTGCAAGCCTCCTACCCTCCTTTGAATCTCTACACACCTAATTATGCCTTTTGATGACGGAGTTGTGAGGCCAATAGATTAACCATTTGGAGACAAAGTTAAAAAGCTCTGTAGAAAAGTCACTCAATTGTCCCACTTATCTTTAACTTTGAGATGTATATATATAATTCTTTTCATTTATACAACTTCACCCAAGTAAATAGCAAAACAATTCAAATGATTAGAGCTAGCTTATTTACTGAAAGAGAATAGTTGTTACTATTTCTTCTTAAATTTTTTTATTATGATAGACAAAATATTATATTAGTTTCAGGTACATAACATAGTGATTAGGCATTTATATACCTTACAAAGTGATCGACCCATCACCTCTCCGACCCATCTGTCACCATACATAGTATGATGATTATTGACTATATTCCCTATGCTATAGTTTATATCCCTGTAACTATTTTTATAACTGCCAATATGTTATTTAATCTCTTTCACCTTTTTCTCCCATCCTCCAAACTCCTTCCCAGCTGGTTCTTTGTATCCATAAGTTTCTGTTGTGTTGTTTGTTTTGTTTTTTAGATTCCACATATTAATGAAATCATAATGGTATTTGTCTTTATTTTCCAGTTATTTCACTTAACATAATACACTCTAGATCCATCCATGTTGTCATAAATGGCTAGATTTTATTCTTTTTAAGGACTGAGTAATATTCCATTATACAGTATATGTATATATAAACCATTATTATATATTCCATTATATATGACATATATATATATCTTTTTTATCCTATTGTCGATCAACAGACACTTAGGTTGCTTCCATAACTTGGGCATGGCAAATATGATTCTTTTGCTTAATTTTAGTGAGCACTATGCTTGGAATTCCACATGCATTAATTTATTAAACCTTAAAATAAATACTATGTATTATATGCTATATATTTATTCATTTTACAAGTGAGAGAATTGAGCCTTAACAAGGTTAATATAACTTGCTACTGGTACAGAGCTGATGATTCAAAGACTTGATTAAAAAAAAAATCATGCAACACTGGCCCTATTATTCAGAGTCAGAAAAAAACAGATTAATGAACCAGCTAATTGTTAAATACATATTTTTATCACAAAATTATCTAGCTTGATAAAAATTCAAGAACACAGATTAAAAATATAAAATAATTGATAGAAAATATCCTTCGATACAGCAAAATAAATTAATTATTGCAACTATCTTTAACAAAATATTTCAGTCAATAAATTCATCTTAAGATTGAGACTTTCCAGAACCTAGTATAAAGGAACCATGGACATGGACAACAGGTGGGATTGACTTTGGGGGAAATGGGTGGGTGGGTGGGGGGATAGAGGGGAGCAAAAAGGGGATGGATGTAATACAACAACAATAAAATTAAAAAAAAAAAAAAGATTGAGACTTTCCCATTTGGTCAGGTAAGGTATATACCTCTGTAAAAACCAAATGAGATGTAATGTTTAAGCATTTTGTAACATGTTGAGACCTAATACAAATTTAGGAAAATATTATTGGCTATATATATGAGTCACACAGTTTCCTTGAAAAAATCTTGAGCATTCCTTTTTTGAAAGATTATACTTAGAAAAATACATCAAACATTTGGAAAAGATAGAAATTGTCTAGCTGATTTTAAAAAAAGGAGCATATTAAATAATAGATTTTTAAAAATATTTTTATTCATTATTTTTAGAGAGAAGGGCAGAAGGGCAGGGAAGAAGGAAGAAAGGGAAAGAGACATCAATGTATGGTTGCCTTTCACCTGCCTCCAGCAATGGACCTGGCTGGAGGCCTGGCTTGCAACCTGGTTATATGCCTTGCCTGGGAATCGAACCAGTGACCTTTAGGTTCACAGCTGGTGCCAATCCACTAAGTAATAGATTTTGATTTAAGAATTTATGAACAGGTTGGCAATGAGCAGAGTCTTACCAAAATTACCTAATAAATTATGATTTTATCTTAAGCTTATTATCTGCCAAAGAGAATAATTTATATATATATATATATACACACACACACACACACATACATACACACACACACATATACATGTATATGTCAATGTCTCTATTATATATCTTTCATTTTGTGATATTTTCATATTTGGATAGCTATCTAATATTGCTAATAACAGAGATAAAGATGCTTTATATTTGTATTATTTTGGTCACTGTTAGTAATATTTGTCCAACAGAACTTCATAAATTATACTCTTAAATGCAATTTCTTTTTGAGTAGTAAAAGTTTTGTCATATAGTTTGAATCCAAGTAATGTGGTACCCAAGCTGGACAGGAAAGATAAGGATTAAAGACAGGTTCTAAAGAGAGTCAAAGCCAAGTTAAGACTAGTGTTGGACACTATGGCTCCAACTTTCTAGTTTTAGGTTCAGATTTACAATTGTTGAGACTTGCTTCCCACTCCCCAACCCCCAGTTTTACTGAGATATAATGCACATGTAACATTGAATAAGTTCATGGTGCAAAACACTAGCTTTTATAAAATATGTTCTCATTTTGAAGTCACCTCTCCATTACTGTTTTATATTTAACATTAATGCATTGTATATAGAACACTGCATCCCACATTGTAAATTCTGAATGGACAAAGATTATACTTATTTATTTCTTTGCTTGTTAATTTATTTAACAGAGCTCTTCTTATCAGCTCTGTGGCAGACAAAGTTACGGACTTCAAATGCCTTACAATCTAGTAGGGGAGGCTTAACAATAAACAGACCCAATACAAAGTAGTCCAGGCTCTCTTGCATCAGAACTGAGAGGGCATGAAGGAGAAGAAGTTGTTTAGTCTAAAGCTGAATTGTGCTCAAGAAATAGTTTTCTAGGCAAGTAACTCCTCATAAACACTGGAAAATAAGAGTACATAACTTTCAAAAGGTTAAAGGATTTCAGTACTGCTCACAGGATAAGATGCATATAAATAAATATGGACCAAAATCAGACTGAAGAGACAGAGAGCAGATATATCCTAAACAGACATAGATATCGTATTAAGAATTTGTACTTTGTTCTGTAAGAGGTAGGACAATTGAAAATGTATGTAGGAGAGTGATAGAATGAGATAACTTTTAGGATGATTTCTCTTGCATCAGAGTGGAGGGTGTTTTGAAAGAGGTCTGACAAGAATTGGGAGACTATTTAAGAGTGTCTGGAAAAACTCTAGGAAATATACAGAAAACTAAAGGATGTAACTTGGTGTAGGGAGTAAAACAGAGGGATGGAATCTAAAAATGCTAAGGATAAGAACTGATGTACCTTGGATGTGGTAGTGGGGAGGTGGGTTGAGAGAAGGAAGAATAGCTTCATTCTTAGTTCACCAGGTCTAATTTTCTGCCTAATAGTTAGAAATCACTTAATATGATATTTATAGAATGGAGTAGAAAAATAATTGAAGCCTAAACATCATCATTACTATTTCATTATCATCAAAATCATTCACCTTGTACTTATTAGGCACCATGCTCTTAAGTTATTTAGATATATTGACACATTGAATACTCACAATAACCTATACAATGGGTTCTATTATGTTTCCCTTTTATTGATGAGGAATCTGAAGTTTGCTAAAGTCACTAAGTTAGTGGAGAAGTAATAACTTGGGTTTCAGAAATGTAACTGGAGAATGTTATCTCTAATAGTATTTCAGAAGATGACATTCATCTTCTGTTCTTGGAAATTTTACAGTGCTCTGGAAAAAAAAAAAAAAAAAAACCTAGTCTTAATTTTCCAAAAAGATTGCCTTCTATCTTTTTAGAGAAGTAGTCAAGCTGGAATGTCATGGAAGATGGATGTAAATATGCTTCAGGATGAGACTAGAAGCTTGGGAAAATATAACCTGCATGAAAGAAAGCAGTATTGCTTTCCATCTATGGATATCAATTTACAGAGGCAAAAAGGAAGACAAAGGTAACATGGTACTTTGTATTCAGTTTCTGTACTGTCACTAAAAATAATACAAGAGATGCTGCATTTTTTCTTCTCTCTACAAGAATGACCTAACTGCATTTGGTAAATGCATATGACAGAGACTAATTTAATTGAAAAATGATTTTGGGGTAGCTTTTTGCAAATGCAGGCATCTTGGGGTTCTCTTTGTTTCTTATGTCTTACTAGACCTTGCCACCATGATGAGTAGAAACCCCTCAACACTTAAGATTTCCCCTCCATGGAAAGCCATAGTGTCATAACTGTCACTATAAATGTCAGCAAGCCAGGAGCAATTTGATATTATCCCTTCAGTTTTTTTTACCTCCCTATTACTGAAAAGAAATTCATCATAATTTTCATCACATCATCTTAATCATCACCATAACAATTCCTATAATCTGTATAATGTTTGAGAACCTAGAAAATAGGTCCAATTATAATATTTTACTTACATGCATTTCTTAATTATTTAAAAATATTTAGAGAAGTTAAGTGACTTTCCTGAATTGCATATTTGGAAAACCAAATATGGGTCTATGACTCTAAACACAATATTTGTTTATTAACTGCTTGCCCAAAGAATTAATTTTATGACCTTATAATTTTATAACCTTATAAGTGTGTTTAAGGCACATAAAGAAAGTAGCCACAAGGGATCAGGCTGTATTATGGTAAAAACATTTTTTAATTAAATAATAAGAAAAATGTCAAGGTTAAGAAGGTAGAATAATGTTAGATCGTAAATTTCCTTCCAGAATAAATTTAAATATATATAAAATAATGACCATAAAAACTACTTAGCAGTAACCAAATAAATCAGCAACAATAGCCAGCAATAATAAAATAATGTTAAACTACCCAAAAAAAAAAAAAAAGGAGGATCCAAGATGGTGGAGGAGTAAATGGAGCTACACCAATCTTGGTGTAATCCAGGGCTAATCTGGAATTATAATTTAATTGTGGAGAAATCAGCTAGAATAACCAATAGAACGCTAGGAAAGAAATGAGGGAGCAGCCATTGGGGTCCCAGTACTGACTCATTCCCCATACCACAAGCAGATCACTCTTCTCAAAGTGGCATCAGCCTGAGGGGAAACAATAACCCTGCCCATAGAAAAAAATTCCCAGACAGTGCAATGACAACAACAACAAAAAAAGACTGAAAAAGAATGAAGAGGTTTTAAGAAAGCTGCAGGACAACAGGAAACAATAATACCTGTACGATATGGATACCAGAAGGACAAGAGGAGCAAGGGATAGAAAACATATTTGAAAAAGTAATGATAGAAAACTTCCCTAACTTGCAGAGTGAAAATGCCACTCAAGTTCAGGAAGCACGGAGGGTCCCAATGAAGATGAACCCAAACAGGCCCACTCCAAGATACATCATAATTAAAATGACAAACCTCAAAGACAAAGAGAAAACTTTAAAGGAGCAAGAGAAACTGCTGATAACACACCAGGGGCTCCAACAAGGTTATCAGGTGATTTCTCAACAGAAACACTACAAGTCAGAAGGGAATGGTAAAAAACATTCCAAGCAATGAAATTAAGACTACTCTATCTAGCAAGGGTCTCATTCAAAATGGAAGGTGAAATAAGAATTTTCCCAGACAAAAGAAAGCTAAAAGAATACATCTCCACAAAACTAGCATTGCAAGAGTTGCTAAAGGGTCTTCTTTTAACAAATGAAGAAACAGAGAGAGACAGAGAAGAATGCAGGTATAAAAGGGGAAAATGACAATGAATAAGTACCTACCAATAATAACTTGAAATGTAAATAGGTTAAATACACCAATCAAAAGACATAAGATAGCTGAATGGATGAGAAAACATAACCCACATATACACTGTGTACAAGAGACCCACCTTATACCAAAAGATCTACACAGACTGAAAGTGAAGGGATGGAAATATATATTTTAAGCAAATGAAGATGAAAAAGAGCTGGGGTAGCAATACTTATATCAGACAAAATAGATTTCATAACAAAGACCATTAAAAGAGACAAAGAAGGCCATTTCATAATACTTAAGGGAACACTCCACCAAGAAGATATAACCCTTGTAACCCTTGTAAATGTGTATGCACACAACATAGGAGTACCTAAATATATAGAAAAATCTTGGAGGACTTCAAGATGGATATTGACAGCAACATGCTCATGGTAGGGGATTTTAACACTCCATTTTCAACAATGGACAGATCTTCCAAGCAAAGAAACACCAAGGATATTGTGTCATTGGATAACACTCTAGGCCAAATGGACTTAATTGATATATACAGAATATTTTATCCCAAGAAAGCAAAATATACATTCTTTTCGAATGCACATGAACAGTCTTAAAGATAGACCACATGATAATATACAAAACAAGCCTCAACAAATTCAAGAAAATTGAAATTATATCAAGTATCTTCTCAGATTGCAATGGCTTGAAACTAGAAACCAACCTCAAGGAAAAAGCCCAAAAACATTCAAATTCATGGAAACTGAATAACATGCTATTAAATAATGAGTGGTTTCACAATGAGATCAAGGAAGAAATAAAATTTTTCTGGAAACAAATGAAAATGAACACACAACAGCCCAAAACCTATGGGACACGGCAAAGGCAGTCCTGAGTGGGAAGTTCATAGCAATGCAGGCCTACCTAAAAAGGATATAAGAATCTCAAACAACCTAATCCTACAGCTACAAAACCTAAAGGAACAACAACACACAAAACTCAAAGCAAGTAAAAGGAAGGAAATAATCAAGATCAAGTAGAATTAAATGACATAGAAACTAAAAGAACAATTTAAAGGATCAATAAATCCAGGAGCAGATTCTTCGAAAAGATAAACAAAATCAACAAGCCTTTAACCATACTCATCAAAAAAAGGGAAAGAACCCAAATAAATAAAATCAAATGAAAAAAGGAGAAATCACAACTGATAACACAGAAATACAAAGAATTGTAAGAAATTACTACAAATAACTATATTACAAGAAATTTGGCAACCTGGGACAAATTTCTAGAAACATATAATCTTCTAAAACTGAATAAAGAAACAGAAAGCCTGAATAGACCAATAACAACTAGTGAAATTGAAGCAGTAATTAAAAAAGTCCCAGCACACAAAAGCCCCAGACCTGATGGCTACGCAGGTGAATTTTACCAAACGTTTAGAGAAGAACTAACTTCTGTACTTCTCAAACTACTCCAAAATATCCAAAAAGAGGGAAGACTCCCAAACTCTTTCAATGAGGCCAGTATTATTCTAATCTAAAAACCAAGTCAAGACAAAACAAAGAAAGAAAACTTTAGGCCAATATTGCTGACATAGATGCTAAAATCCTCAAAAAATACTGGCAAACCAGATTCAGCAATACATTAAAAAGATCATACACCATGATCAAGAGGGATTCATCCCAGGAATGCAAGAATGGTATACTCACAAATCAATAAATGCAATATACCACATAAACAGAATGAAAGACAAAAACTGATCATATCTATAGATGCCAAAAAGCATTTGATAAAGTATAGCACCCATTTATGATTAAAAAAAAAAAAAAAAAAAAACGCTTAGCAAAGTGGAAATAAAGGGAACATACCTCAAGATAATAAAGGCCATATATATATGAGAAACCTGCAGCCAACATCATACTCAATGAGCAAGAACTAAAAGCTTTCCCCCTAAGATCAGAAACAAGACAAGAATGCCAACTCTCTCCATTTCTATTCAACATAGTTTTGGAAGTTCTAGCCTTGTGATCTGACAAGAAAAGGGAATCAATCAAAATTAGAAAGAAGGAAGTAAAACTATCATTATTTGCAGATGACATGAAAGTGTACATAGAAAACCCTATAGGCTCCACAAAAACTATGCAACCTAATAAGTGAATTTGGCAGAAGAGTGGGACACAAAGTCAATATTCAAAAATTAAAGGGATTTTTGTATACCAACAATGAAGCATCATAGAAAGAAACTAGAAAACAAGTCCCATTTACTATAGCAACAAGAAAAATAGAGTACTTAGGAATAAACATAACCAAGGAGGTAAAAGACCTGTTCTTGGAAAACTTTAGAACACTGAAGAAAGAAATTAAGGAAGATACAAATAAATGGAAGCATGTATCATATTCATGGATGGGAAGAATTAACATAATTAAAATGTCCATACTACCCAAAGCAATTTATACATTCAATGCAATCCCTATTAAAATACCAATGTCATGTTTCACAGATCTAGAAAAAATACTTCAAAAATTTATATGGAGCAATAAACAACCATGAATAGCCACAACAATCTTAAGAAGAATGAAGTAGGAGGAATCATAATACTGGACATAAATCTGTTTTACAAGGCCACTGTAATACTTATGCCAATATGGTACTCTCATAAAAATAGATACATAGATCAATGGAACAGGATAGAGAGCCCAGAAATAAACCCATGCCTCCATGGTCAATTAACATTCAACAAAGAAGGAAGGAGCATAAAATAGAGTGAAAATACCCTCCTCAATAAGTGGTATTGGGAGAATTGGGCAGGAACATGCCGAAAAAGAAAAAGAAAAAAGAAATTAGACAACCAAATTGTACCATATACCAGAATAAACTCAAGATGGATAAAAGACTTAAATGTAAGTCATGCCATCATAAAAGCCCTAGAGAAAAATATAGAAAAATTGCAGATATCTCACATGGCAATATTTTCACTGATATTTCTCCTAGGGCAAGGGAAATAAAGGAACAAATAAACAAATAGTACTACATCAAACTAAAAAGGCTCTGCTCAGCTAAAGAAAACATCAGCAAAATGAAAAGGGAACCAACCATATTTGGAAAATGTATTTGCCAATGATACCTCAGACAAGGGTTTGATCTCCAACATATATAAAGAATTTATATAACTCAACATCAGGGAGACAGACAGCCCAATTAAAAAATAGGCAAAGGACCTGAACAGACACTTCTCTGAGGAGGACATACAAAAGGGCCATGAGCATATGAAAGAATGCTCAACATTACTAACCATTAGAGAGATGCTAATTAAAACTACAATGAGATACTATCTCATACCCATTAGAATGGCAATCATTAACAAATCAACAAACAACAAGTGCTGGTGTGGATATGGAGAAAAGGGAACCCTAGTACACTGTTAGTGGGAATGCAGAATGGTGCAGCCACTATGGAAAACAGTATGGAATTTCCTCAAGAAACTAAAACTCTAACTGCTTTCTGATCCAGTTATTAGAATAACTGCTAAAATTATACCCAAATAATCCTGAAATACCAATTCAGAAGAAACTATACACCCCCTTGTTTATAGAAGCACTACTTATAACAGCCAAGTGCTGGAAGCAGCCCAAGTGCCCATCAGTGGATGAATAGATAAAAAAACTCTGGTACATTTACACAATGGAATACTACACAACAGAAAGAAAGAAGGAATGCCTATCTTTTGTGATAGCATGGATGGAACTGGAGAATATTATGCTTAGTGAAGTAAGCCAGGCAGCCAAAGACAAATACCATATGATCTCATTTAATATAAGGAACTAATGAACACAACAAATGAGCACACTAGAACCAGAGTCATGGAAACAAGGAACAGACTAACAGTAACCAGAGGTGAAGGGGGAGGGGGAGGAAGAAGGGGAAGAGTTTACTCAAGGAACCAGTATAAGTGACTTATGGACATGGAAAACATGTGGGTATTGACTGTGGAAGAAGAGATGGGGTAGGGGGGGCAGGGGAAAGCAATGGGGGAAAATAGATCAACTGTAATACAGCAACAATAAATTCATTAAAAAAATCATGGTGGTCAAGGGCAGATTGAGATGATGCAGTACAGCAGGCTGAATAGTTCCTTATATATTCAGTTTTATGTGTTCATATTCCATTTTTCTAGTATGGTTTATTGGCGAAGTGATCGTTTCTCCATTGAGTCATCTTGTCAAAATATTTTGACCATATATATGAGGGCTTATTTCTTAGCTTTCTATTCTATTTCATCAGTCTATATAGACATACATATGCCAGTACCACACTGTTTTGATTACTGTAGTATTGTATTAAGTTTTAAATATGGAAGTGCAAGTTCTGCAACTTAGTTCTTCAGCTGGAGAGGGAGGTATTTGCAACAATGGGGAAAGGATATGCAACAATAGCTTCCTGTCTCTGTGTCTGAACCTTCATGATCAGAAGCAGCAATCAGTGATCAGTATATGAATCCTTGATTTTTGAAATATATAGTCATGAAAAGATGCTCATCATCACTGCTCCTCAGGGAAATGCAAATCAAAATGAAAATGAGAGCTATTTCATACCTGTTAGAATGGCTAATATCAAAAATTCATCAGCCCTAGCTGGTGTGGCTCAGTGGATTGGCACTGGCCTGCAAACCCAGAGGTTACTGGTTCTATTCCTAGTTGGAGCACATAACCAGGTTGCAAGCCAGGTCTCCAGCCAGGTCTGTAGCTGGAGGCAGGGGAAAGGCAACCATACTTTGATGCTTCTCTCTCTTTCTTCCTCTTTCCCTGCCCTCTCTGAAAATAATGAATAAAGTTCTGAAGAAAAAAAAAAAAATTCATCAAAGAACATGTTGCTGTGCTGAGAAAAAGAAACCCTTGTGCACTGTTGGTGGGACTGAAAATTAGTGCAGCCACTATAAAACACAATATAGAGATTCCTCAAAGAAAAAAAAAAAAAAAAAACCACAAAAAAAAACTAAAAATAGATCTACCACATGACCCAGTAATTCCACATCTGAACATTTATCCAAAGAAAATGAAAACACTAATTCAAAAAATATATCCACACCTGTGATCACTGCAGCATTATTTACCATAGCCAATATAAGTTAGCAGTCTTGGTGTCCATTGATAGATGGATAAAGATGTGATGTACATATAGTACATCCACACACACACATATCATGAACAAAAATGAACTCACAGAAACAAAGACCAAAGATAGTTGCCAGAGGGGAGGGAAATATCAATAATATTGTGATAAGTTTCCATGGTGATAGATAATTACCAGAATTAGTAAGATTATCACATTGAAAGTTATTAAAAAGTTAAATTGCTATATTGTACACTTGAAATTAATATAATAATGTGTACATCTATACTTAATAGAAAATTAAAAAGAAACTTACAAACTATAATTATTTTTAAACATCTTTCTGCCCTTGTAGTACTGTTGTATATTTTACTTCTCATATTTTAAATACACAATAATGTTATCATTTTTGTTTTAGATAATTAATTAGCTTTAAGGAATATAGAAAATAAAAAGGTTTTGCTAAAATAAAATGCTATGAAACATTGAAAGAAATTAAATAAAACAAATAAAATAGAAAGATATCTCATGTTCACAGATCATATTACTTAATCTACAAACGCAGTCGAATTCCTAACAAAAATCCCAGATGCCTTTTCTGAGGACATTAATAAGGTGATTCTAAAATTCATATAGAAATGCAAGAGATCAAGAATATCCAAAATAATTTTGAAAAAAAAAAAAAGGACTCACATGTTCTGATTTCAAAACTTACTTCAAAGCTGTGATAATTAACATACTGCTTTACTGTCCAAAGAATAAACATATAGGACAATAAAACAGAATTGAGAGCCTCAAAATAAATATAGCTATTGTATAATTCCATTCATATAAAATGTTCAGAGTAAGCAAATTTGTAGATGTGGGAAGCAGATTAAGAGCTGGGAGTAGATTAAGAATGGGGTAACCACTGAGAATACCAGTACCCCTCCTCTTATCCCAAATAAAAGTCCTGTAACATACCAGAGAAATCATAGTAGTATTCTATTCTGACACTGAAGAGGTCTATTTTCACTCTAGAAAGTAGTTTCTATATTAATATTCGGTCAATGAATATCAGTGCATTGAAGAAAACTAATAAAAAAAATTAAGTGGCTGCAACAACCAAAACTCAACACCCTAAAAGTTTTACTATAGAAAGTAGGACTTTAAGGGACCCATCAATACATCTCGTACATCCTTGGCCACTAACAGATTGTTCCCTGGAGTAAATTTCTAATTATTTTAAGCAGGCTACTTTTAAATGACTCAGGTGGAGAGGGTTTTTACAACTTCCATTGAGGGAAGAGTTTTCTGCGGTCTGATACACATCACTGTTTTGAACTGGTTGGTTTGGTACAAAAATTTCCGTTTAAAATTTGTTTTGTTATTTTCCACCAAGAACTGGCTATATTGGAAAGAATTGGGTTACCACATGCTGGTTTCTTATTCTGTTTATTTCAATGGGAATTTCCATCCTTGTAAACTTTCTATCAACTTCTAGACATCACAGCTTGCTGCATCAATTGTATTCAGGCCCAGGGCCTTCAGGTGAAACCCCCTGGGGAGTCCTCACAGTTGCCATCAGGAATGATTCCAACCAGCACCTGGGGCATCCTTCCACCTAATCCTGTCTCTTCTCTCCCTCTTACTGTAAAGGGCTGATCCGTTCAAATAGCCTCCTCAATAGTGTGTGATAAAGTTTTGGACTTTTAAACACAATATAAATAAAGGGATTTCTAAAACATTTTGTAATAACATTTAATATAATGCTGTTATTGAGGTAGCTATCATATTTTGCTTATGACTCTCTTCAACTAAAATATTGTGGGGAAAAATTATGTCTTTTACTTCTTTGTATTCCAAGATTTTATACTCACAGAGCCTAGCTTTGTGTCTTCCATTTCACAGGCACTAAGGATATCGTTTAAAAAACATAACTGAAAGAATGTTGGTATCTGGACATTTTCAAGATTACTATATGATATGTATATGTATATATATACACACACACATATATATACATATATATTTACATATATATGTAGTTGAATTGTCACCTTAATAAAATAGCCAGCATGTTGCTATCTTCATAATCAATATATTTCTAAATAAATCTGCATTTGTACCACAGTCTTTTCAATGAGTCATCATAGTGTAATAAAGAAAACTGTACAGACTCTAGATTCAATCTTTGGTTTTACTCTTCACCATTTGTTATCTGTTTAAAGTTGAGTAAGTCATTTAACCTCTCTGAGTTTGTTTCCTTGTTCTCAAAACTAAGCCTGGCAATACTTATCTTACGGGCCTTGTCTTACAGATAGTCTGGTGCCTGGACTGTGTTTTTCAAATGGAACCAACTAAAATGCTTAGCACAAGGAACATAGGCCTATGAAAAGTGGATTAAACAGTAAGGAATTTAAAAAATATATTTCATTTATTATTTTTAGAGAGAAGGGCAGGGAAGGAGGAAGAAAGGGATAGAAACATCAGTGTATGGTTGCCTTTCACCTGCCTCCAGCTACAGACCTGGCTGGAGACCTGGCTTGCAACCTGGTTATGTGCTCCAACTGGGAATCAAACCAGCAAACTCTGGGTTTGCAGGCTGGTGCCAATCCACTGAGCTACACCAGCCAGGGCTAACAGTAAGGAATATTTATCTCCTTTTATAAGAAGTCTGCATTAGGATAATTCAGGCTGCCATCACAAAATACTATAAACTGGATGATTAAAGAATAGACATTTATTTCTCACAGTTCTGGAGAATGGGAAGTCCAAGGTCAAGGTATCAGCAAATTCAGTTTCTGGCAAGGACTCTCTTCCTGGTGTCTCTTTTTTTTTTTTTTAATAAAGATAGTAATCCCATCATGAGGATCCCACCCTTCTGTCCTCACCTAAATCTCTAATTCCTTCCCAAAAGCACAATGTCCAAATGCCATCACATTGACTGTTAAAACATACAAATTTTGAAGGAGAGATAAACCTTCAATCCCTGGCAGGCAGATTCGAGTTAGTAAATTCAGTGGTCAACAATCCTCATCATTGTGCTTTGTATCTTTCTGCTCCACTATCCTCAGTGTGATCACAATGTCCCTGGTAGGGAATGCAGATTGGTTGTCATAAATGCTTCTTAAAATTCTATCCAGCAAACAGGAGAATGATTTCTTCCTCTGCATCTCTTTATATCAGGGGACATATTTTTTCTTTAAATCCCATTGACCAATATTGGGTGACAGTTCATGCACCAGTAGCAAGGAATCTTGGCAAAGTAAGTACCTGTAATTTTCAACCTTTCTTAAGAGGAGCAGAATCTGCAAGACAGGAAGATACTAGGAAAAGGCCATTGAGAAAAAAAGATCTAGTGATTTATCAAACCCTTCCCACCTCCATTGTATCTATGATATTTCCTAATTGGTAAGTTTATAGTAGTTTCTTGATAGTTGCTTTAATGCTTATCAATTTTATTCTATACATAGGGGAAATGAAACAGATGGTTATATAGAAAACAGTCAACATGAATCA
Organism: Noctilio leporinus; assembly: GCA_004026585.1. Lineage (NCBI taxonomy): Eukaryota > Metazoa > Chordata > Mammalia > Chiroptera > Noctilionidae > Noctilio > Noctilio leporinus. The sequence goes on along the minus strand of PVIW01001287.1, from coordinate 82,084 downwards.
TAAACTAATCTCAAGCATGTAATGCAGAAAAAAGTTCCACAAATATACATTTGAATTAGTTCTGGGCCTACACATCTTTTTTCTAGCTGTGTATAATAGGAGAAAAGTTCTTTAATTTCTATGATCCTTTTTCTTTTCTACCTATAGGAACAAATGCTTATATGAGGTCTGTCCTGAAAGTATTGAACCAGTGTCAATATAATTAATGCAGTTTGCCTATCTGATACTTTCAGGACAGATCTTGTAATGGTCCTAATCTCATAAACTTATTATGAACTTTAAGGCAGATACTATTCATCCAGGCATCTAAAATTGTAACTGACATATTATAGACATGCTTTTACCGAATTCAAATAAAATCTAGGTGATCTATTTAAAGGTGTTTGCCTTTTGTGTCTTACTGAGGCTATTTTGAAAATTAAAAATACTATGGAAGAATGACTTGAGTCTAAGAACCCAACTCATGGCCCCAGATGCACTATTTTTGTTTATTATTTTCTTCCTGTGCCCTAGCAGGCAAATTTGTTTCTCTAGTTTGCAAAAGATTCCCCCTACTTTATGGAAAGTCATAAGTAATCATACTAACCATTCACTGTCCTTGTCATATGTAGGCACTCAGTTAGTGAATGGATGAACTCTTTAACATTTATTCTTTTGTAAAAAAAATATGTTGGCCCTGGCTGGTAGCACAGTGGTTAAGGCGCCGGCCTATGAACCTAAAGGTTGCAGGTTCGATTCCCCAGCCAGGGCACATAACAAAGTTGCAAACCAGGTCTCCAGTCAGGTCTGTGGCTGGAAGCAGGTGAAAAGCAACCATACATTGAAATAATAATAATAATAATAGGTTAAGGACACCAGGTATAAGTGAAGGTATGGAGAAACTAGAACTCACATACACTGCTGCTGGAAATGTAAAATTGTACAACCACTTTGGAAAATAGTTTGGAAGTTTCTAAACAATTAAACATATATTTACTGTATTATAGGGCCATTCTAATTATAGGCATTTATTCAAGAAAAAGAAATATATATCCATACAAAAACATATACAAAGGCTTATAGCAGCTATATTTGCAATTGCTTCAAGCTGAAAACAACTCAAATGTCCATCAACTAGTAAAAGGATAAACAAATTGCAATATACATCTATATAATAAAATACCACTCGGCAATAAAAGGAACTAGCAATCCATGTAACAGCATAGATGAAACTCAACATAATTATGCTGAAAAAATCCAGATTAAGAAATACATAATATATGATTCCATTTATAAAATCATATAGAAAATACAACTTAATTGATGGTGGTAAAAAGCAGATATGGAGTTGCTAGGCATAAGAATCAGGAGAAAGCTCTGGCTGGTGGCACAGTGGATGGGTACCAGCCTGTGAACCCAAAGGTTGCTGGTTCAATTCCCAGCCAGGGCACATAACCAGGTTGCAAGCCAAGTCTCCAGCCAGGTCTGTAGCTAGAGGCAGGTGAAAGACAACTATACATTGATGCCTCTATCCCTTCCTCTCTCCCTAAAAATAATAAAATCTTTAACTAAAACATAATATTAAAAAGAATCAGGAGAGAACAGGAGAAGAAGATTACCAAGGGATGTGATGAAAGTTTAGGAGCTGAGGGGTACATTCACTATCCTGAGTATTGTAATGATGTCAATCCATATCAATTGTACATGTTAATATGGGCAGTATATTGTACGTCAATTATACAGCAAAAAGGATTTTTTTTTTTTTTGCAAAGAAAGAAAAAGATTGTACAAGTCATAACCCAGTAGGTGCACTCTTCTGAAGCATAGAGATACAACCAAATGATTAAGTTAAGTGGACCAGGAACAATTACCATGTAAATGCATTTGTAGGTCAATGACTAACTGAAGTCTAATGAATTATTTTAACCTACATGAGGATTTGCGAGTAAAAGTGGCTTTGGAGCTAGCATGTGGGTCTCAATTAGAATCTTAAGCAAAATAGGGCGTGCCTGGACTCACAATTCTCACCTTGCTTAATTGCCTTTGCTGTGGAACTGGGAGTTTTTTGTGCTTTCCATTGTCCCCATTTTACTTGAACCAGAGCTCTTGATTTATTGCTAATCCCTCCACCTTCTTGCAATTCGATGGCCATGTTCTACTTCTCAAACACCTCTCTACCTTATTATTTCTTTAATTGCACCCCTTCTGCAAGCTACTCTCCTTGGTCACATTTGCTCAATTAGTTTCTTAATTTTAGACCAGGGACATCACGGTCTGTGCATCACACGTTTTATAGTACCCTGACAAGCAATGATAAATGATGAGTGTAAATACCTTTGACAGAAGGAGTTGCCTGCATTTCAATTCCAAGACAAATTTGTAATCTTGTAGGTAGTCTTGTAATCTGGTATCTTATTTTTGAGGGGGAAAAAGCCTTATCGGTGGATAAAACAAAGAAGAAATATAGGTTTCAGGGTGGCCTTGGTGGGAAATATAGGGAAGGAAGAAAGGTCAAACTTTTAACTGCAGAAAAAATTGTGTAGAACTGCCTACTTTGTGCTCAGGATTACTAAATTCTTTCTGTGTGGGGAGCTTGGCAAGGTACTTTATTCCAGATGTGCCTTACATTGCCCATCTCCTTTTAAAACAAGTTTGATTTTCCTTTTACTCTTCTGGCAATGAATTTGGGGTAAAAAGAAGAATGTCAAGATTCTGAACAGACATGAAGATTGAAATTATTTAGAAGCCAGAAATAGGAGGTAACCCATTGTGACTGATGCCCAACTCCAACTTTGAGTCTCTTTTGTTCCGAATGCTGGATGTTGTTTTCTGCCATTCAGAACTCTTGGGGGAAGTTATGACCATGAGGTCAGAGTGTGGTCTTCAGTTTTCCTTGAGATGGAAGATTCATCATTTAATCTAATCTTTTCACTTTACAGGTGCAAAAAGAAAAATGAAGCTCAAAGAGAGAAAATTATTTGCTGAGGTCACACAGTCTCAAGAAACTGTTGGAAAAACTGGGAGACAGAAAACATTCTCTGGGGATAGAGAAGTCAGACAGTGAGCTGGGTGGATGGCAGCAGGAGGCACAAACAGCAGCTGAGACCCCAAAGGGAGTGGACAAGGAGCATTTGAGGGACATTTGAAGCAAGGGCAGCAGACAGGCTGTGAAAAATTGTTGACTGGTTCAATCTGCAGCCGGATGGGCCTCTTGTTGAATGTGGTTTCTTAATCAACCATCTCTAGTTGACTATGCAAGGAGGGCAAAGAGTCAAAATTCAAACAGAAAATAGTTTCCTCTGGGCTGGTGAGGCACAGAATCAAAAAGCTCTGTAAATCTGGACTCACATATGCGGCTCTCAGCTGGTGTGAGTCTCTGAATGAATTACATGCAGCCCAAGAAATTAATGTTACACACATGGGGGCCCAACTTGAAAGGGAAAAATGCATCTGAGAAGACTCCACTAGGCATTAAGGAACTCTGGAAACAGTCCACATTGATACGGTATGCTAGCAAGGAAGGACTCCCAGTGACGTTTTGATCAAGTACAGGAATAATGTGTAATAAATGAGCAAGAAAAATTTAAAGAAGAGCAAAAAAGCAATCAAAGGATGCCTTAACATTCAGCTTCCACTCTTGGGTGGAGCTAGGTTGGTGTTAACGTTCCTTTCCTGCCCATCGGAAATGCTGCCTTGTTCTGAGTGAATATAGTGCTTTTTACACCCGTTAAAGCCTGTAGCTGAATGATTTAGGATGACCCCTTTTCCTTCTGGCCTCAGACTAATTGACTTGAGAGTGAGTTACAGTCCCAAGAGAATAGCAGTTACACACTGGGTGTATTTTTAATGCCATTTCAGCAGGAGCTTTTACACAAGGAAATTGTTGTAACAATTATTCTCTCTATCCTGAGCTGTAGGATATTGATTTTTAGCACATTAGGTGGAGAAGGATAGATGGCTTTATGTAAAAGCAGAATGGGATGACAGTTACCTGGGTCTTCATGTAAAACAGTGCTACCTGGATACTGGGGGAGTTGTCCTGTGGACTCAGCTGAGAAACAAGACTAAATGATTTTTATAGCTATATTACAGGGCTGGGGATAAAATTTAATAGTCATCAAGTCAAAAGTGAGAGATATCAACAAGTGATTTCAGAGATTTTTTTTTTGGTCATTGATGGGAGCTTTTTGCATTTATGACTTAAATGTAAAATTTGAAGATAATTCAAAATGCCAGGATACAGAATTGGTGCAGTGCACATTTCAAGGAGCACAGGGCACCAGAACCAGCAGGATTTGCTAACGTGACCACGAATACTGGCCTGAGTGCCATGTCTTTCCCTGTAGTAGAGAAGAGCATATGCATTTGTAATGTGATTAAAAATAATTAAATTTTACAAGTTTGAAAATAATTTTCTTAAAACAAAGTTTAAAAGATTATTTCTATAGTTATGTAATTCTTTTTTAATTTGTTTTCTCAAGTGGCAATAAAAAGTTGGCATACACATGCAAGAGAGGCATTTGATGTAAGTAAGTTTTGGTCGAAGAAAACAAGCAATCCCTGAGTTACTAAAGGAGGTGACTTAAACAACATTGGCTAGAGAGGTATTGACCCAATTTCATAGCGATGGACATTGTGCTAGAGAGGAAAGGTGGTCAGACCATGCTTCATATTTTAACTAAGGTCTCTATCCTAAAGTGGATAAAGGTCAGAGTTCAACTCAAGAACTACATTTAAATAGAAAACTTAATTTTACCAGTAATCTAAAAAGTATAAAGTGAAATGCCTATCCTGTTTTTATATTTTAAGATCATTACAAATCTAAAACCCAGTTCATTTATCTACCTGGGGAGATTGCATTAGATAGCTCACTTTCAAAAGTGAGGAAATGAAATTTTTTATCTCACTGAAATCACAAAGTTAGTTATTATCAGAACCAAGCCAAGATTGAAGACATTCCATTTGAACATTCATTTGTGATTTAAAAAAGAACTTTCAATAAAGTGTGTGTAGAAAGAACATACCTCAACATAATAAAGGCCATATATGACAACCCCACAGCTGATATCATACCTAATTGGTGAAAGGCTGAAAGATTTGCCTTTAAGATCAAGAAAAAGACAAAAATGACCACTTTTGCAACTAATATTCAAATAGTATTAGAAATGGCTGGCCAGAGTAATTAGAAAATAAATAAATTTAAGCCATGGCTGGTGGCACAGTGGATAAGGTGCTGGTCTGCAAACCCAAAGGTCACTAGTTTGATTCCCCAGCCAGGGCACATAATGAGATTGCAGGCCAGATCTCCAGCCAGTTCTGTAGCTGGAGGCAGGTGAAAGGCAAACTATACATTGATATCTTTCTCCCTCTCTGCCTCTCTCCTTTCCCCTCTCTCTGAAAAATAATAATTTTTTTTTAAAAAGTAAGAAGCTGTCCCTATTTGCAGGTAATATATTATAAAAACCCTAAATATTTCACCAAAAACTTTGCTAGAACTAATAAACAAATTCAGTGAAATTGCAGGGTACAAAAATCATTATTCAAAAATCTGTTTTATTTCTATACACTACTAACAAACTATCAGAGAAATTAAGAAAACAACATCACTTACAATTGCATCAAAAAGAATAAAATAGTCAGAATAAAGTTAACCAGAGAAGTGGAAGACTTGTACACTGAAAACTATAATGCACTGATTAAAGAAATTGAGGATATAAATAAATGGAAAGAAATCCCATGATCATGCAATGGAAGAATCAATATTGTTAAAATACACTACCCAAAACAATCTACAGATTCAATGTAACTCCTGTTAAACTTCAAATGGCATTTTTCACAGAAATTAGAACAAAGAATCCTAAAATGCGTATAGAAGCACAAAGGACACCAAATAATCAAAGCCGTCTTGAGAAAGAAAAGCAAAGCTAGAGGCATAATGCTCTTTAATTTGAAACTATATTACAAAAGCTACAGTAACCAAAACAGTATGATATTGGCATAAAAACAGACACATAACTCAGTGAAACAGAGATCCCAGATACAAACTAGCACATATATGATCAATTAATGTATGACAAAGAAGCCAAGAACATATAGTGGGGAAAGGACAGTCTCTTTAATGAATGTTGCTGAGAAAACTGGACAGCCACATGCAAAAGAATAAAACTAAACTATCTTACATCATACATAAACATTAATTCAAGATGGATTAAAAACTTGAACATAAGACCTGAAATTATAAAACTCCTAGACAAAAACATAGATGATAAGCTCCTTCATGTTAGTCGTGTGAAGGACTTTTTTTGAATCTTACTCCAAAAACAAAGGTAACAAGAGCAAAAATAAACAAGAGAGACTATATCAAATGTAAATGCTTCTGCACTTCCACACAGCAAAGGAAGCCATCAACAAAATCAAAAGACAACCTTCTGAGAAAATATTTGTAAATTATATATATAATAAGGGGTTATATCTAAAATATATAAATAATTTGTACAACTCGATAGCAAAATATTCAATTTAAAAACTAGGCAAAGTACATGAATAGATATTTCTCCAGAGAAGATGGTCAACAGGTACATGAAAAGATGTTCAATATCACTAATCTCCAGGGAAATGCAAAACAAAAAATAAGATAGTGCCTGACACCTGCTAGAATGACTATTATAAAAAAAGACATGAAATAACTAATTTTGGCAAGATGTAGAACAGGGCAAATCTGTACACTGTTGGTGGAATTGTAAATTGGTGCAGCAAGTATGGAAACTAACATGGAGGTTCCTCGAAAAATTAAAAATAGAATGACTATATGATCTAACAATTCCACTTTTCAGCACTTATTTTTAAACATTAATTTAATCTATATATGCATCTCCATGTTTATTATTTACAATAGCCAAGATATGGATGCAACTTAAATATCCATTGATGGATGCATGGATAAAGAAATTATTACACACATACACACACACATACACACATAAACATGCACACAATGGAATACTATTCATCCATAAAAAATAATAAAATCTTGCCATTTACAACAACATGGATGGAGCTCAAGCACATTATGCTAAGTAAAATAAGTCAGACAGAGAGAAACAAATATCATGTAATCTTAATTATACCTGAAAGTTAAAAAGCAACTAACCAACCAAGCTCAGAGATATAATAGCTTAGTGGTTGCCAGATGCAGGGATTTGGGGGCGGTGAACAAAATGAGTAAAAAGGGTCAAAAAGTAGAAACTTCAGTTATAAAATAAAAAAGCCATGGGGATGTAATATGTAACATGGTGACTATAGTTAATAATACTGCATTGTCTATATGAACATTGTTAAGAGTAGGCCTTAAAATCCTTCACCATATGAAAAAAATTCTTTCATAACTATGTATGAAGACCAACATTAACTAGACTTATTGTGGTGGTCATTTCAATATATATTAAATTATAATGCTATACACTGGAAACTAATATAAAGTTATAGGTCAGTTTTACCTCACTTTGAGAAAAAGAATGAAAGCCTACGTTTTTCTTGTTTAACAAAGCCCTCTTCCTACTCTAGACAGGGCAAATCCTTTGTACATCGCAGCCTCACCCTCCTCCTGGTTCCACGGAAAATATTTCTCAGTCAGGATTCCCTTTAGTGCAGAGTCCTTGCCAGCATCAAGTGTCTTTTTAGAACAGCCCTGCAGCAGCAACTGTTATCTGATTGGGGTTGGCATAGATAATAAAAATGGCTGTTATTTTTATATTAGACTGGAGTGCCTACTGAGTCTAAACCCAGGTTAACTTTTTTGCCCTTTTCTCTTTGTTTGGATACTACAACTAGATTGGTCAGCATCATTTGTGCTGATTTTGCTTTGTACCACTGTTTCCAGCCTGGAGTTTTGCTGGAATCTATGATGCAGCAGGGAAACGTTTAGCTCTGAAACAGTATTTCATATATCCTGGAGGGAAACTTGGAAAAGGGCAGAGAAGAGGAGAGGAAGCACCTTCTAAAATTATTTCCCTTTAAGGAAAACAAAATTTCCTTTTAAAGAGTCAAATTATAAACCTGAGATTTTATTTTGCATCTTCTTTTAATATAGTGTGAAATAATTGTTCATGCCTTGCATTTCCCTGCTTGAACAGCACCTCAATTAGTATCTTCACTGACAAATGAGCACTTATAAAGAATGAGTTTTATTTAAAAATAAGTGAAATAGCTAATAAAGTCTTAGGAAGAGAAGCAATAAAATGTGGTAGAAAGGGAATAGGAAATGGAGAGGGAAGAAACAGGGTTTACACTGGGAACTGAGTCAGCTTTTTCATCTAAGTAAGAGGAAAGATAGTGAGGATCAAAGTAAAAACATATGTATACTGTATATAAACTCTTAGCATAGTTATCTATTATATACTAAGTTCTCTTTATTAAAATCATGAGATAATAGGTGGTGCAATGATTCTACTACAATGACCAGAAGATAGGCAAGTGTAGCATTATCCCTGATATTGAGATAAAGAAACATAGGCTTAGAGGTGTTATTACATTCTTAGCCCTTGGGGAGGTTGGAAAGAAAATCTAGGTTCTCTGAATATAAGATCATAGCCATCTCCTCTGTCTTACTGTTTTTAACATACCTGATCAGAAGAACAACTGGAGCTCTTTTTAAGTGATAGACTCCTGATTTTCATGCCAAAGCTTTGAATCAGCATCTCCCTAAACTGGAATTTTCATATCTGATTATTTAACTGGTGTTCTAAACTATGATTAGCCAAGAGAACCCAGAGCTGGAAAATGTCTGCTGGTGACTTAATTACTATTTCAAGATTCTACCTTATTCTGCTCCTACTAGGCTGGATGATCATACACAATTCTTTACCCTTCCTAGGTCTCTGTTTCTTCATCTGTCAATCGGGTTAAGATAATTTTAAGGACACATCTCTGGCTTGCACCAGAATTTTCTGAAACTAAGTCAGGGACTAATTGTGGATTTTATTCACCATGCTATAATAAAACAAGATGTACAATATGTTGGGGTCTTTGAAGAATGTCCAAAATGGCATCCTTCTTCTAACGCATGCTGCTTTATCATGTTCCAACTAGAGCAATATTTTTCTGCTTCTGGAACATGCATGCCAAGCTCTTCCTGACTCTATGAACCTTGCACTGTTTGACATCTCTCCCAAAACAGTGTCCCAAGATCTTATCATGGCTGACCCCTGCTCATCATTAAACTCTCATCCTAACACATTGTTGAATGACAATTTTATACAAAAGCTATCCCATGTCACTATTTTTTGTAATTGAGTATGAAAATGAAATAATCTAAATACTAAAATTATAAAACCTGGAACATCTATAAAAATAAATTGTTATAATAAAGTAAACATGATCAAACATGATTAAGAAAACTTTAACAAAATTCTATTTAATCTCAGTTTTAAAAATTATATAAGCTCATACAAGTGCAAACATGAATTAACCTATTGTCGGTCAACAACATTTGGACTTGAAAACATGGGATTTTTTGTTACCTGTCAATAATGTGTTAAGAATCATCTAATCAAAAACACTTTTCCTGATTACAAGTAGCCTATTTTAGTCCATTTTTATATTATTACCATTTTGTTTTTTCCAGAAATTATACCTCTATAGCAAATGATCATATTTATTGATTTTTAAAAAGATTTTATTCATTATTTTTAGAGAGAAGGGCAGGGAGGGAGAAATAAAGGGAGAGAAACATCAATGTATGGTTGCCTTTCATGTGCCTCGAGCTGGGGACCTGGCTAGAGACCTGGCTAGAGACCTGGCTTGCAACCTGGTTATGTGCCCTGACTGGGAATCAAACCAGTAATCTTTGAGTTCACAGGCTGGACTATCCACTGAGCCACCAGCCAGATCTTGACTTTTATATGTTTTTTGTTTGCTTGTTTATTTGTTTTTACCTGAACTATTGAAAATTAGGCTCCATAAGGACAATTACCTTGTCAGTGTTTCTCACCATCTGTAAGAGCATAGCACATAGTAGGTATTCATTAAATATTTGTTAAACCTGTGTTAAATTAGTATAATCTTCAAATTTACCTTAACATGTTAATTAGCACATTACTCATCCTGATTTGCCTTTTTCATGTTGCTGGTTCTTCTTATCTTTTGGTTCTTGCTTTCCCACTGATATTTAAACTGGGAGATAGGGGTATTATTTTGTATTGTACAACTAGGTCTGGAACCCTCTGGAGAATTTTCTGCACACAGATAATGGAGAAGCAAAAATGCCCATGGAGGATTGCACAGGGTACTTCAGGGCCAGACTGGATGTGCAAACATCACTTCTGCCCATATTCTCTGGGTCAGAACCCAATCAATGGCCCCAAATTAACCACAATAGATAAGCAAAATCTTTTAACATGCCAGCAAGTAGAAATATGATTGGTGATCAACTGGCAGGTTTAGCTACTTACTTCATAACTAGTCTGAAAGTACTCAATTCTAAGCAGCAGCATCTCTGTTTGCTGTATTCACCAAACTTCTTCCAAGATTTCTCCATTTAAAAATTTGTTGGGCTAGTTTGTTCCATTTTGCTCTGCTGTAATAGGCTTCTTCCTTTTTGGACTTTGTATTTTAATCTCAGTCAGAAAACAGATAGAAGCATATTCGGTCTACTTCATCATCTTGAATTAGAAGAAGAAATCTCTATTTATTTAAAGTCTTGCAGTTCTGCCCAAAACTGAGAATTACTCAATGGCTATATTTTAACCTTAAGCTCTGCCCCTAATACTTTGGTTTTCTCCATATCTTTAGCCAGTTTTTTCACACTTTTTTAACTTCTGCCTTTTTTTCTGTTTCTGTTCTCCTTTCTCATCTGAACTACCCCAAAAGTCCTCCTTAGTTTAGTGATGAGAGTAATTGTTTTTCCCTATTCTCATAATTCTACTTCCCAAACTATTGTCTTGGGAATTCTCTTCACACCATCAAAATGATCCACTGAATTTCAGTCTTAGAGAAATTCTACAACTCTATATACAGGTACAGGCAAAGGATATGTAAAGTCCTTGGAACTATATCACATAGAACTTTGTGTGTGTACCAAAGTTGGGGCAATGACAGGAGAGAATGGGCTGTGGGCAGAATAATCATAGTTTCTGAACACCTTTTGTTCTCTAGTTCTAGTTAAATTGAATGGAAAGAAATATGCTAAAACTTAATGCATGGTGGGGCAAAAATAGGTTTATAGTTGTGTATATGGAACATAATACAATAGTTAATAAATAATAATAATACAATAATAAATCCTGCATTTTGTGTACTCAAACTGTAAATCACTTTTGTCCCACCCTGTATTTGGAATTTAGATGATAAAAGGAAATTATGTGATGAAAAAATTATATGCTAGACATTTACCCTTCTCAGTTATTCCTTCAGACTTGTGAGATATACATCATTAAACTTTTTATTCCTAAGAAAATTAAGACTCAAATAATTGGTCTAATTTTCTAAGCCATGCAGATAATTAACTCCAGGTTTCCCATTTCAATGCCTGTGGTTGCCCTCCTCATACACTTCAACATGTTGTCTAGAGCCTGAAGTCTGACTTTCTAGACTAGTATTGAAATGAAAGGAAATTGGAGACCTGTAATCAGAAAAACCTTGGGACAAAGCCCAGCTTTGTAACTTATTGCATGACTTCAGGTAAGTGGCTTAAGCTCTTTATACTTCAGTTTCTTCACCTATAAAATGGTGAGAACAGTAATTGTTCATATACTTGTGATGGAGATTAAATAAAAAGTAGAGTGTTTCTCATAATGTGAAAATCAAAGATAATAAATGCTATTATTATCATTTTTGTCCAAGTATGAATCTTTGGATCAAAGAATGGAAATATCTTGGTCAAAGTCATAATATAGCAGACTAAAGAACTAACCTAGGATGTGCAGTAATATCTCCAAACACTAGATAAATTTTGGTTTATCTTTCATGCCACATTTTTCCTGTATGGGGCCTTCAGCCTCCTGGCATGGTTATAAATATTGAGCTGCAAGAAAGTTTGGGAAACCATTGACTCATTCTTGGAAGTGCCATAACATATTAGTTGTTTTTCCACTGTCTAGAAGAATTTAAATACCAACCTCTTTAGAAACAAAAACAAGGTAAATGAACTCTCAAATTTATCTGTAGATCTAGGAACATGAACCTAGATTTACAATAGACATGAAATGATTAAAATTGAAGGATTATAACTAGCAAAGGCCTATAACTACCTTGATCAAAATATTTTTTTCACAGGGATAGAAGAATGGAAACACCAACCACCACACCCTGTACCTTCTTTGACTAGTGGGCACAAGCCTTGCCTACCCACCCCCACTTCCACTTATCCTCAAACAATCCATACATGCTTTTGGCAGAAGGATGAACATCCTGTTTTAATCTTTTTGTCCCTTTTCATTGAGTAGCTTTCTCCATCTGGTTTCCAGAATTTTTTGTCTGAAAATTCTGGGGTTCATCCTAAACATTAAAAAAATAATCCTGTTGTAATAGTCATTCTGACAGGTGTGAAGTGATATCTCATTGTGTTTTTGATTTTCATTCCCCTGATGATTAGTAATGTAGAGCATCTTTTCATTTGTCTGTTGGCCATCTGTATATGTCTTTGGAGAAATGTCTATTTAGAGCCTCTGCCCATTTTTAAATTAGATGGTTTGTTTATTTGTTTTTTGATGTTGAGTTGTATAAGTTGTTATGTAGTATATAATGCAATGAAATATTACTCAGCAATAAAGAACAATAAAAGCTTGCCATTGCAACAACATAGATGGGCCTAGAATGCATTATGCTAAGTGAAATAAGTCAGAGAAAGACAAATGCTGTATGATCTCACTTATATGTGGAATCTAAAATGAAAAACAAATAAAAACCAAAACAAAACAGAAATTGACTCAGATATAGAGAACAAACTGATAGTTGCCTGCAGGGATGGGGATGGATGGATAAGTAAGTGAAAAAGGTAAAAGGAAGTAAAAAGTCCACACTTTCAGTTATAAAATAAATAAGTCACAAAGATGTAATGTACAGCACAGGGAATATAGCCAATAATATTACAATAACTTTGTGCCATGACAGATGGTTACTAGACTTTTGTTGGGATCACATCATAAGGTATGTTGAAATGTTGAAATCATTGTGCTGTAAACCTGAAGCTAACATAATATTATGTCAACTACACTGTAATAAAAATAATCCTGTCATACTTCACTGTTGAGCAACTTGGGAAGTAAAAATAAGAGTATTAATTAGAGCAATTTAACCAACTTCAAGTTATCCTAATGTAGAAAGAAAAGTACTGTAATGAGAATTTTGGACATTTTTTAACTTTAGCCACTTTATAGCAATTCACATCTTCTCTAGGCTCAACTTCTTCATTTGTTAAGCATATACTATTAATAATTTCTATCAAAGCCTTGGCTGGTGTGGCTCAGTGGATTTCAAACCCAAGGGTTGCTCATTCAATTCCCAGCCAAGGAACATACCCAGGTTGCAAGCCAGGACCCCAGCTGGAGGCAGGAGAAAGGCAACCATATATTGATATTTCTCTCCCTTTCTTCCTCCCTCCCTTCCCATCTCTCTAAAAATAATGAATAAAATCTTTAAAAAATAAATCAATAAAAATAAATTAGTGAAAAGTATATTAAAAAACTGCTCAGTGACTGTGAAGCATACTTAAAATCTTTATAAAATAATTAAAAACATGGAAAATGAAAAAATATTAATTCCTATCATATAAAGTTTATTTAGTTTACACAGGTTTATTTCAGAATCTTCTTTATGGTTCTGAGTCCCACAAAAACACCAGTAAGACACAAATATTTCTCTGAAGTAATCCACAGTCTATTGGGAAACAAAGCTAATATAGTAACAAGTGCTATGATAGAAATATGTCCAAAGTGCTCATGGGACATTTGAAAGAATACATATGGTATCAGTGAATGGAGTGGTAAATAGAAGGTGGAGGTGAGGCTAGGCTGGAGGTGTGGGAAATGAGTTCCACCAACATCTAGGCTCCTAATAGAGCTCAGGTTGCTCCTGTCTAGTCCTACTTGACCCTGAAAAGCATCCTGCTATGTTCAGGACACCACACAAGACTCCAGAGGCTTACAAATGTTGTAGATCGCTGAGAAGGGGTAGAGAAGGTTTACCTATTGGATGGACACACCGGGTGTTTGACATGATGCTAAACATAAGCTATGATCTAGACATTGCAAGTAGGCTACCTATATCAAACCACAGTGAAAAGAAAAATCAATTATCTTCTAACTGATGCACAATACATTCTCAAACAGAAAGGGCTATCATAGAAAGTGCTGCCATGGCTTTGTGCTACTCCCAGCCCTGGCAGTCATAGAAAATCGCTCCCAAAGACTCAGCCTTCTCCCTTGGCAGACTCCACTTCTGCGCATGTGTTTGCCTCACTGTGGAACCTTCATATAGTCAAGGGAAATGGACAAGGTTTCTTGACCTTACTCTTTCACTATAGATCTTTAAATTAACCATCAAAGAATTTGGCATCTTTGTACTTTTGTTCTAATTTGAGATCTTTCCCTGGGATGCAAAGTTCAAGGATGAAGGGTGGGGGTGGGACTTAGGGTGAGTAAGAACTGGACACAGCAGTTGATTCCAAATGTGTTATTTCTGGAAGCCAGAATTTGGCAAAGCCAGCCAGTACCATCCTCTTTAACAAACCATTCTGCCTTTATGTCCCAGATTCAACATGGAATGCTGTGCGGCAAATTTACAGATTGGAATTACTTGCTAAAATTCACACAGCATAAGCAAGGCTAGATTCCACTTTTAAGTTCAGGCTTCATCTAGACCATTTTTTTCCTTTTTCCAGCTCACACTTTGTTATTGCCATTGCATAATCCTTAAAAATTCAGGCTGTTTTGTTTTTTTGTTTGTCTTTTTGTTTTTTGTTTTTAAATCTCAGCCCTACCATTTGCTAGCTGGGTGAACCTGAGCAAGTCACTTTACATCTCTGAACCTCAGATTTGTACCTTTTAGAGATTCTTATTTTGGGGATATAATGCATACCCTTTATAATTATTATGAGGATTATATGATTTAATCCCTGTAAAGCTTTTAGCATGGTGGCTTACCTATAATAATTGCTCAATATAGTATTTCTAAAGAAAACACTTAGCACTAGTGTCTTTTGAAATGTTTCTCTGGCTCTTTTTTTCATTATATCCTTTTAATTATTATATTAAGGGTCATTATACACTAAATACTACACAAGATAGATTTATTTTAAAAAATAAGATCATAGTAAGTTTATACTCTGCATTGTCCGTACAAAGATAAACACTTCAATTCATCACTTCCTAATTATTTTAATATATTTCCTTAGTATTTATGCACTTAAGGTTATTTGTGTCTATTACAGCTGTGTGGTAGACATGCTATGCAATGGTGTACTAGTGTGTATCTATTCCTAACTCCATGTTTAGTGACATTACTTTGATCATTTAAAATGATTCATGGTGGGAGCATTGACACCATGGGAATTGGCAAATGCTATAAATCAAAGTTTGATTTATTATTTTCTTAATTTTTCTAGACTTTAATCAACAGGTTAATAAGGTAGATTAAACTCAACAGTTCATTGTGTCTATTACATTGCAAATAACACAAATTATTGAGGAAATATTTTTCAGTATTCAAACACTATTAGAGGGTTTAGCAAAAATTTAGCTCATACCATTAATAAACAAATGAAGTTTACATCTTTGTTCATATTTGTTCTCTCAACAGAAATGAAAATGTCAACTAATGTGCATGTTAACGCTATACTCAGTCATCAATGAAGTAGGCATCGTCTTTGCTGGACCAGATTGTAATCAAGCATTAATTTGCAGTCTGATTCTCACAAATTGTGATTGAATTGCAAAAATAGATTATTGGCTGTGGATCAAAGCAATTGATAAAAATCAACTAAAGTATTCTGTGAGAATCAATGGGCTATATAAAAGTTATAATAAAAATTTTATATATTTTATTATATGTAAATTCTATGCCGCACATCTTATATATCATTAACATGTATAAAATACTTATCTATCTACACACACAAGCACGTTTTTCTCCCAGAAGGCAAGTTGTTAAGTACTTAGCAGCACACTCTCGACCACAAGACAAGTTACCTTCTAGTCATCACCTTTTTGGCTCCTGAGCTGATCATAAATAACTTCTGGGGTCCAGACACCAGCCACTACATATCCTAACTAAGGCTCATAGTACATCTCTTCTCAGGATCTGTCTTCCAAGGATGACCTTGTGTGACATATTAGTCACTTAAGATCTGGATTCTTTGATCTGCCCTGGGCAAAAGGGAATTATGCCCTATTAACATAAACAAAACTCTTTCTCTAGGCCTCAGCTGGTAAATAAAGGATTAAGAAAAGTTGAAACTCACTGACATTCCCAATAAACTCGGTGCTCGGGAGGAGTGTGGGAGTCATTCCTTTCAGAACTTTTTGTCTTTATGGGATGAGTATTCTAACTGGCCAATCTCAGGCTGTGTCTCTGTGCTTTATCATGTTCATTCATCATCTCTGAAGCTAAACTGGCCTGGTTTCCCTTGTCTGAGCGGTGACTGTCCCCTGCTGGAAAGTGAGGCTCACTGCAGCCAGAGAGCTGGAGCAATGTGGCTGCAGGGCGTGTGAGGATGTAGGAGAACACCCCCACTTGCTGGCTGCCTCCACGCAGCTCAACAGGAAACCACTTAGAAGACTCCCTCTCTCATCCTAGTTTTACCAGCCTGTCCTCATTTACTAGTTTCATCTCCCACATTAATCACAATCACTACCAAGTACTTAGCACAATGTTCATCACATGACAAGCTCTTAATAAAAATTTATTGGAAAAATGTGAGCACATGCCTAATCCTTGTCAGATACATTACACATTATCTCATTTAATCCTCAAAACCACCACATAAATTAGGATCTGTGATCAATTTATACCACCCCTGACCCCCAAGGAGGAGCTTGAGCCTAGAGGTGAGATAATTTGCTTAATTAAGGTCTCAAGGCTTGGGTGTGGCAACATCAACATTAGAACAGGCAGAGGATCTCCCTGCCTTCTGGGCACACTCTGGCATTACACCCTGCCACGCTGTCTCCAAGCGTTTTCTTTAGCCTCCCTTTGCAAGGAACCTCCTGCTCCTCTTTG
Organism: Noctilio leporinus; assembly: GCA_004026585.1. Lineage (NCBI taxonomy): Eukaryota > Metazoa > Chordata > Mammalia > Chiroptera > Noctilionidae > Noctilio > Noctilio leporinus. Next base: position 64,894 of record PVIW01001287.1, on the reverse strand, counting down.
CTTCCTTACTTCCCCATCCAAGGATCAATCTCTTCCTTTGTCCTCCTGCTCACTGTGAACCTGGGCCAAACCTTTACTGCTTTCTGAGTTGGAGTTTCTTCATCAGATAAATTAAGGGGATGGATTAGCTGACTCAATATTTCTTCCAATTCTAAAATGCTGATGCTTTCTGAATTTAATTTCAGAATAGACATGCTGAAGTCCAAATTGCTGGGATTTCCTCTCTGGCCAAAGAAACAAAACTCAGTCGTGTATTACTTACAAATTTATATGGAGAGGATGAAATTCTACTTCAAGTCTGGGCTGCCTTACAGGAATATATTTTTCAGATCAGGAGCCATTGATCACTCACATGAGAGGTTATCAGTAGGTGAACAAAAACTGCTATTTCTTTCTTCTCTCCAGTGAGCCTAAGTGTGGTTGGCAATTCAGAAAGCCAGTTGGGAGCTTTCACCATGTGACAAGCCCAAAGGCATTTCTGAAGCTGCCAGCAGAGAGGCCTGTCGAATCTGCTAAGGAACCAGATGCAGCAGATAAAATATCTTCCACAGCTTAGCATCTGGGGCCTGTGCTTGCCAGCTGGGAAAAGGGGCTGGGGGCATGGATTTCGGGGTGGGGATGGTGGAGGCATAGCAGCAGAAAACACACACACATACACACACACACACTTTCTCATTAAAGCAGAAAAACAGTTCTAGAGAGCATTTCACATTTCTGGAAGGACTGCATTGAATGAAACTGAATTATATTTATGATAATATTATATGAAATATAAGATTCTATTGGGATCTTGAACATTCTTGTTTTACTGATAGTAAAATAGTTGTTCTTGTTTTGTAATTGAAGTGCAATTGTCTTTTTGTAACTGACTCAGTACACTTATGTACATTCATCAAGGCAATCTTTATTTTATTTTCATGTGTCTTGGATATTCTAGTTCTAGCTCCAATAGAAAAACAGAAGTTTAGCACATTATTTTGTATTGTCGAGTTGCAAATGACTATATATGTTAGGCCATGTGTCCTGATTTTGTTTTCCCATTTCTTTATATTTATATACTTTTTTTTCAGAGAGAGAGAGAACATCAATTTGTTGTTCCACTTGTTTATATATTCATTGGTTGCTTCTTATATGTGCCCTGACCAAGGATCAAACCTAAAGCTTTGGTGTATTCCTCTAACCAATTAAGCTACCCAACCAGGGCCATGTTCCCCATTAAGATTCTTCAAATGGTATTCATTCAATTCCATTTCTTTCCTTTCAATACAATTTGTTGTATATTTGACAGGTTTAATAATTACAAAAATGAAGGGATGGAGTATCTTCAATGAGCTTACAGTTTAGAGGATGGAAGAAGATATTGCTCTTAGGACAGTGGAGAGGGTAGGTGTGAAGGGGTACAGGAGAACTGTAGCCAAATTAAGAAGACCGTTCTGTGTGTTACGGTGTCTGTGACTAGAGCTCGTGGTTTCTAATATTAAATATATGTGTATGTATTTTTCTTTCTTTGCCTTGATTTCTTAAAGAATATATACTAAAAGGTAGTTTAATATCTCAAAAGTTTTCTTCAAAATAAGTTTATGTTGTATTTTTGTTTTCACATTTTATGCATACATCTAAATGACAAAAATGCTTGAAAAAAGTTGTTCATAGCTTCATGCCATTTTCAAATCAATGTTTAATTTCTCTAGGCCACTTTCTATTAGTCATTTATATGTACTTTAATAATATCATAGATATAATAAAATAATTCAATTTTTATTAATCTAATTATCAGTCCTACCTCTGTAGTCTTTTGCCATCCCTTTTTTTGTTGTTCTTTTCCTTCCCCAGCCTGCACTATCAACCCCAACTCCACAAAACTGAAGACCATCTAGCTCAAGAAATAAAGTTCTAAGCAAGCAATGATTTTTGACACATAACAAGTTAATATTGTTAATATACAATGAGCTCATACACATTTATCATACCCCAGTAGATAAAAGCAAACACCACTGACAATCCAAAAGGAGAAAATAAAACTGTTTAAAGTGAAAAGATGTTCAACTTTGCTAAAAGTTGAAGAAACACAAACTAAAACACAGTGCTATTTTTCATTATCAAATTAGCTAAGATTTAGCCAGATGATAATACTCAGTGCTGGCAAGATGGCAAAATGGGCAACTTCATCCTTGCTGGTACAAGCAATCATTTTTATCATATTTTTCTCCTAAGGTAAAGATTATACTCTTCCCTTCATGTTGTATTTCTCACTTAATAAAACCTTTATCAACCATTCTATTATTTGGTGAACAGTATTTTCATTCAGTGTGTTTCACACTACCATACTGAAAAAAGAACCATTCTGCACATATGCCCTCAGAGACTTTTATTCTATGAAATAGATTTTTAGGACTAGGATTACTGGGTCAATGAGTGTATAAATACTTTATCATAAAAGCTATTGTAAATTGCATTTTTAAAATTCTGTCAGTACATTATCAGAGTGACTTGTCTCCTGCATCCCTACCACTAGTTGCAACATTTTTTAAGTTTTGACAATTTAATAGCAATAAAAACATTATTTCAACACATACAGAAAAAAAAATTTTGATAGCATTAGATAAAATTCACAACCCATTTATTTAAAATACTCTCAGCAGACTAGTAATTTAAGGGATCTTTCTTAACCTGGTTAAGGGCATTTTTTAAAAACCTACTACTAACATTACACCTCGTGAGAAAACACTGAATCTTTTTCCCTTAATTCAAGAACAAGGTAAGAATGCCCACTCTCAACATTCCTACTCAATATTATTCTGGAGGTATTAACCAATGCAAGAATACCAGACTAATAAATTGAACATAAAGAAGTAAATCTACCTCTATGTGCAGACAACCTGCTTGTCTAAAATATATAAATTCCTAGATTATCTACAAAATACTATGAAAACTAATACCTGAGTTTAGTAAGGCTTCATGATACAAAGTAAATATATAAAACTTGTATTTTTATATACTAGATATTATAGACTAGATCGTGTTCCCCCATTCATATATTAACGCCCTAATTCTCACTGTCGTAAGAGTAGAATCTTACTCCAGTAGGACTGGTGTCCTAATAAGAAGAGGAAGAGACCTGGCTGGTGGCACAGTAAATAAGGTGCTGGTCTGCAAACCCAAAGATTGCTGGTTTGATTTCCAGTTGGGGCACATAACCATGTTCCAAGCCAGGTCTCCAGCCAGGTCCATAGCTGGAGGCAGGTGAAAGGCAACCTTACTTTGATGTCTCCATCCCTCTTTGCCTGTCTCCCTTCCTCTCTCTCTCTAGGAATTGTAAATAAAATCTTTAAAGAAGAAGAAGAAGAACAAGAAGAAGAAGAACAAGAAGAAGAAGAACAAGAAGAAGAAGAAGAAGAAGAAGAAGAAGAAGAGATACTAGTCTTGCAGATGCTCATTCATTTTTTTTTTCTCTCTCTCTCTGCATGTGCACAGATGAAAGGCCATGTGACAATACACAAGAAGGCAGCTGCCTATAAACCAGGAAAAGGAAGGGAAACCTCAATAGACACCAATCCTGCTGACTACTTGAACTTTCAGTTTCCAAAACTATGAGAAATGAATTTCTGATGTTTGAGCTACCCAGTCTGTGGTATCTTGTTAGGGCAGCCTTAGCCAACTAATGCACTATCTATGAATGATGGAAATGGAAATGGAAATGGAATTGGAAATAATAAAGCAATATGGTTACAATAACACCAATAATGTAAAATATCTAAAAATAACTAAGATATATACATGTAAAATCCTTGTGCAATGAAAGTATATGTAACACACATATACACACAAGTCAATATACAAAAATTATATATACATAGAGTCTCAATAACTAAAATAAATATGAGTGGCTTTCACTCCTCTATATTATTAGAAATACATAAACAGGTGACTACATAGTAGGCAATTATTATGAAACTCACAGGGAAATAAGGGAGCTCTAAGGATACTGGTAGACACTGTCTTGATCACAGTATGCATTTAATTATAATGACTTCTGAATGCTTCAGAATAAATGTGTGAAATTCTCCTTTATCCTGATATTTCCTCCAGCTAACTGCAACATTCTAGGCAGTGGGCTGATTAGCTAAAAAATAAATAAATAATAAAAGCACCATCGGCCATGCCAGAGAGACTGGGTGTCATAGTCTGATTATGAATCTGCAATGACAAATGACTTTCAACCAGAGGTCCAGCTTCAACAGAAAGGTGGTGACTACCTGGAACAAAACTATTGAGAAAGAATTTTAAGCCTTTTCTTGAACTCAGTAGGGTGGAGAACTATGGTCAAAGAGGCATGTCTACCACAGAGATTAAAATGCACACCTTGTAATTGTTATCCCTGTCTGAAACACCATTATTGGTTCTAGGAGAAAGAAGCAGACTCTCAGGTGGCATTAAATAATGGTACATGTAATCAATCCTTGACCTTTGGTGACATTCTGCTCACTGCTATATGGGGAACCACCTTTTAGATTTTTTTCTTGCCCTTTTCACAATTGCTAAACCCAAATACTACAATATCATTGACCTGAACTTAACCATTTGATTACTTACTTTGCAATGTTACAAAAAATGAAAAATCATTTTGTTTAATGCACACACACACACACACACACACACATATATAAGATATGTTCTCATAGAAGGGAAAACTAAATATCACAGATATGTTTTGACTTACCCATTAAAGCAACTGCTAAATAACAAACCCAGGCTAAAACTTGGTTCTTTTGCTCCCAAATACAATATGCATTTCAGTGCCACAGACAAGTATCCTCAAGTTATAAGAATCAGAGTCACATATAAAAACAATATGTGGTCCTGGCTGGTGGTACAGTGGATAAGATGCCGGCCTAAGAACCCAAAGGTCACTGGTTCTATTCCCAGCCAGGGCACATAACCAGGTTGCAAGCCGGGTCTCCAGCCAGGTCTGTGGCTGGAGGCAGGTGATAGGCAACCATACATTGTTGTCCCTCTCCCTCTCTCTCTTCCCCTCTCTCTAAAAATAATAAATAAAATCTTTAAAAAAAATAATATGTGATTTGGCCAAAAGTAGAAAGTTACTGATTTACTAAGAAAAGACTACACTTGTCAATCTGATTAGATTTAAGGGTTTCTTTTGTTGTTGTTGTTGTTGTTTTTACGTATAGAAGCTCTATCTGGAGGATCTCCTCTACCACATGTTTCATTCTGTTTTGTAGTTAATCATTAATCTACTTTTTTGTTTCTTCTCTACTGAATCATAAGCAGCTTGAAAATATTCCTTTTATCTCTCGTTTTAAAAAACCTAATACAGTACCTGGCATACCATAAGCACCCCAAAAATTATTGGTAAATAATTAAGTCAATGCAAATTATTCTCAGTCTTTTACAAAACTGTGGTATTTGTCAAGAAATGGATCTGGGAATCTGAAGAAATGTAATGATGCACCACCATTGATTTAAATATAATTTATTAACAGCAGCTAGAGGCCTGGCACTGAGCCAGGCACTTTAATATACATGTTTTTCCTTGACAATTCACAATAAATATGTAAAATAAACAGTATCTGAGTATTTTACAGAGGAAAAATTTAATACTTAGGGGGAGAACTAATATATCCTATTTCACACAGTAAGAGCCAAGCCCTTTACCTTCAAAGTCCAGTGCTCTTTCCATAACAATGTTAGTTAAATTGGGGAAATACAAATATATTTTAAGGTCTGGAATATTTCCTAGAATAATGATGATCAGGATTATGCATAACTCTTCAGAGATTAGTCTTTTAAATTTTAGGTCTAGGAACATATTCATGAAATATTTATCTTTCATGCTTAAATTGTTTTCTTTGTGTATTAGAATTTAAAATAAAATATATTTAGCAGCCTCCTGGTGTATAATGTTTTCCTCTACTGAGCCCTGAGAAGGTCCAACCAAGTTGTAATTCAAACTTACACCAATTTTCCAGTTGTAGAATACCCTTCCTCCCCATTTTGTCCTTTGGATAACCTCATAATGACTTTTACTGTATTTATCCAAGACCTTTCCAATTAGCCCCTTGGAACTTTCAAATAAAGAAGAAAAAGAAAGGAATGAAAGGAGGAAAGAAGAAAAACTATGATCTGGGGTAGCATTTAACTAGCAGGAATTTTCACACTGTCAGGTCATAGAAACACAGAAAGTCAGAAGAGTCCTAGGGTTCTCATAATCCAGCCCCATAATATTTACAGATGTGTTTACTTTGGCATATGCTAAAGAATACAGGTTTTATAGTCAGCCAACCTGGGGTCAAACCCTGACTTTGCTACTTTCAGCTTTATGAGCCTTATTTAATATTTTACTTTGCTGTGTTTTCCCTAATTATAAAATGAGAATATTGATATCTCATATTGATATCTTAGATTCCTATATACAGCACTTAGTATATGTTTGGCACAAAGGAAGAGCATGTAATTGCTATCCCCTTTGTTGTCATTATTATTAAAATACCATGGTGCTTCACTGGGAAATTCTAAACATATACTTACATGGGTTTTGCTTGGCATGATTGTATACTGATGGTAATGTTACTCTTCAGCTACTCTCATTCAATGGCCTATGTCTTAATAGAAGTATTAAAAAGTAAATTTAGCCACAAACCCTCTAATAACTTTTTCATTTTGGTACTTAAAACAGTATTCTAATGGTAATACCTACAAATTCCAGGGCAACCTTTCCTGCATATATATACACACACACACAAAGGTCTGTCATGAAAGTATTGAGCCAATGTCAATGTAATTAAAACAGTTTGTGCAGCTGATATTTTTGGGACAAACCATAGATATATATTCCTTTTTCCATTCATTCATTAATTCAAATTTATTTTATTAAATTCATTGATAAACCTCAATCTTTGCCTCAATTTCTCTAATTCTTCTGAAAACTTCCCCACTCTTTATACACTCCAATCCAGGGAAAGTAGAATGACATATGCATCTGTGATGGGTAAATTTGGAAAGCATAAACTAGACATGCTCAGTGCAGGCCCTTCCTTTTTCCCCTTGGAGCATGTAACTCCCAGGAAGCATACATTATACCTGGCCCCACATGCCTCAGATTTTATGGGGGCTACCCCATTTGAGGAGGCTTATAGATATTTGATCATATCTGTATTTATATGAGTGAATTTGCATAATCTGGACCAATATTAGGAGTTTACTGCTCCATATGTAAACTACATCTTCTAAATAGTCTTATCAAAGTATAATTGGGTGACAATATATTTTGTCCTCCTCTGAGTTATTTTTTTAAGATTTTAAAATTATTTTTAGAGAGAGGAGAAGTGAGAGAGGCAGAGAGGGAGAAAGACATCAATACATGGTTGCCTTTCACCTGCCCCCAGCTAGGAACCTGGCTGGAGACCTGGCTTGCAACCTGGTTACATACCCTGGCTGAGAATTGAACCAACAACCTTTGGGTTCAAAGGCTGGCACCCTATCCAGTGTACCACTGGCCAGAACTTGCCCTCCTCTGACTTTGAAAACCACATAAGGGAGTGCTGTTTTGAGGACTACCCCAAGACCCCTGAATTGAGTCTGAGATATTATAGATTTAGACTGTTTCTATCTGTTTTTCTTATAGTTCCTTTACCAAATCATTCTTGTGTACACTACATTCAGACATTGGAATTACACTATCTACCATAATGTCATAGCATCTAACATGCTTATCAACTAAGCCTATATACTATTCTAACATATGTTAATGTTTAAATTATAACTGTTTATCTTTATTTGGAGCCAATCTAAAGTTAATCTGTTGTTGCTTGGCTTGTCTGCTTTTATGTTATCTCTGAGGCTCTACTTTGTAATAGCTACTAATTATACTTATGATTATTGAAGATCCAGACTGTGCCTTTACCAATTAAAATAAGGTGATTGTTTTCTTTTTTATTTTTTAATTGAATTGGGTTGACATTGGCTAATAAAATTATATAGGTATCATGTGTACAATTCTGTAATACATCATCTCGATATTGTATTGCATGTTCACCACCCAAAGTCAAGTCTCCTTCTGTCAACATTATCCCCCTGCTTTACCCTCTCTCTTTGTAATCACCATACTCTTGTCTGTGTCTATGAGATTTTTTCCTTAATCCCTTCACCTTTATCACCCAGATCTCCAAGTTGAGGTGTTGAAATAAAGTTATTTTATTAATGGGAAAATAAAGAGAAATGTGGGTCACTACCAAGTTAGAGATGTAAGTTCAGCTTGTGCATAGAAAGTGGGGAAAATAATCACAAATTCAAAACCAAAAATTAATTAAAGAAGCACACCTGTGATACCTTGGTCTTAGGAAATAGTCTGGTTCAGAAACAGGGCGCAGGCCAAAAGCAGCAACATAATTGAAGAGTGTTTTGTAGGTGAAGAGAAGATGAGGGTTCAGGAAACAGTTTTAGTTCTAGAAATGAGAGACTAAATTGAAGTATCAAGAAATGAAAGAATAAGGAATGCATTTTCAAAGGGAGTTGATATTTCAGAGACAAAATAGACCTGTAGGAATGGAGGAATGAAAGGGGATGTATACAGTGAACACATATCTCTAACTGAAAATTTAAAAGATGTATCTGGGGAAAAAATGAAGAACTTGGGCTGAGCATGTCTGGCTTAGTCTTCTCATATTTATCTGTCAGATAAGTCACTCCAGCTGTCTCTTGATGGACTGAGTAAAAAAGGGCAGAGATAGATACAAAGCTCTAAGACTAACTGGGCTCTCTACACCTACAAGAAAATACAAGAAATGGAGGGGAAGTATTTCCTCCTAACAACCAGGAGTGAAATACATATGGTATGATTAATAAAGAGAAAACATAAAATTAAAGCCTTATAAAGGAGGAGAGCAAACCTATTGACTATTAGTGTTAATATAATTCATCTAATAGTTGCATTTCATTCATAATTTAGAAAAATAATCCCTGTAATCTGCTGCATGCCAGGCACTATGCTAGTTACTATAGTTGAACTGATATAAAAAGATATGGTTCTAATTTTTAAGGGCTTATAGTTAATTTATGAAGAAATATATTCAATGCATAATTTAATTATGATGTGCAAATGCTAGTGTAGAGATATTCACAAGAGGCTATGAGGGGTACTTAATCTGGAAAAAGCTAAGCCTCAGGGTTGGCTCTTAGCTTCTTGGCCAAGACAAAAAGGAAGCTATGGTGAATTTTATAACTTTCAATATCATAAAGGAAGAAATATAGCAATTCTTCAGGAAAGACAAATCTTCATCTCTGACAGTAAATTGGAAAAATTATTTTCATGAAATTTTATAGGAAATGTTGAATGATGTCATAGGTAATGTTCTCAGCATCAGTTTTTCTGCCTTTATAGAAGTTCATATCATGTTTGTCTCTTATCCTGGCTTTAGATGATAATAAAGAACATATTATAGTTGAATGCTCATTACAAACTTGCCATATATTAGAATCCTTTTGGGGTCTGTTTTAGAACACATATTCCTGGGCCTCATTTAATGAATACACCCTTCAAATACTAAATTCTAATAGATTGTATTCTTACTATACTCTTTCTTGTTATCTTATACCTGTATTCCTACTATAGATGATTTTAGACCTTATAGAATTCTCCAGTCTATTAATATTCTCAGTTTTTTCCCCTATATGTATTCATTCTCTCCCTGATTCTTTTATTTTCCTGGATGATTACTCAAGCTACCTGCTTACCAGAACCCTCAACCCCTCAAGCTGCTGTAGTATGGTACATCTTCATCCATCCTGTGATAAAACTTTGAAACTCTGATTTATTGTTAACAGAAGTTCATAGACATATAAAAAAGAATTTTAGAATTTATTATTAATAAGAGTATTAAATTATCTTTAGAAAATGCCTCCAAGTTATGGAGAATATAATAGTAGAAAAGAACAACAAAGAAGTTGTATATGACACCTCTTTGCTATTTGTGTAAAATGTTGGACCCAAAGTGAATATGTTTACCACATGAAAGTTTACATGCAAATTGAGAGATAAGAGTAGGATGCACTCATTAGATAATAGTCTTTCCTGTGAAGGATATTATAGGCTAGTTGAGGTGACATAGTAAATATCATTAACTAAACTTATTGAGCTCCTACTACTTTCCAAACACTTTAAATTTGTAATAACTAAGCTTTACAACATTGCTGTATATCAGATAATGTTTGCTACATTAATGAACTATGTTATAATCTAACAGTTTAAACTAGCTATTCTTAAAATGTGGTAATTGGACCACCTTCATCAATATCAAATGGGAACTAGTTAGAAATGCAATTTAGGGACCCTGTCCCAAGTCAATAAATCAGAAACACTGGGGGTGGAATCCAGTGACTTTTGTCTTACCAAGCTCTCAAAAGAGATTCCAATACAAGGTAAAGTTTGGGAACCAGCAACTTTAAATAGCATATACATTTTTAAGCTCACAATTTAATTCTATATGTTGGTATCTTGGGTTGGGCTGAGCGGGGGATTCTTTTCATCTCAGCTGTGCTCACTTATACATCTTCCAGTGAGTTAGCTGGTTTTTGGCTGACCTATAACATCAATAGTGGCAGAAGCTCATCTCAGCTCAAGTTAGTCTCACAAGCTCTAGGAAGTTGGCCTTGGCTTGTTCAGGGTTCCAGAACAGCATCTTGGAGCATGCAAGATCTCTTTTGAGACCTAAATTCAGAATTGGCACACTCACATTTGTCACCCTCTATTGGTTAAAGCAAGTCTCAAGCCCAGCCCAAGTTTAAGGATTAGGGAAACAAACTCTACCTATTGATGCCTGAGCTACAAAGACACATTGCAAATGGTAAGAATATAAGATTTGAGAATGAAAGCCATTGTTTGACACCAGCCTATAACATGACAGATACTCTAACAGATTAAGAGTAAAAATTTTAAGTTCAGCAAATTTAATAAATTTTTACAAGGTCATTCATCTAGTAAATGGCAGATGCTACATTTAAATCTAAACCCTTCTAATTCCCACTAATCAGATCATGCATAAATAGCTATAATGTAACATAGCATGTGAAAAGTAGAATAATAAGAGACCCAGACAAGAGCTTACAGAGTTCAAAAGAGAGAGATAGGATTTCTGGCTAGAGAAATCAGAAAATTCTCAATGAGAACAGTGAAATTTGAGCTGATCCATCAAGGATGTATGATCTATGAAGATAAACAAATTTGAGCATAAAACAGTTGTTGAAAAATATCTGACTTCCATCAGTAAACACATGGACTCTCTTTTGGCTGGAATTTATGGTATTTAATGAAAAAAAAGAAGGAGCTATACTTAGAAATATAGACCCTGAAAAAGTGAACTCTGAATGCCAAAGTAAGGAATTTGAACTTAAAAAATTGTTTTGAGCAAAACATGAAAATGATTTCCAAATTATTCCTACCTTCATGCAAATTGTCTGTGAATTTACCAAAGGAAAACATTTTACTTTGGACTCGCTTTTCTTCCACAATTTTTCAACATTCTTCCATTCTGTTTTTGGAAATACTGTTCAGGATTACTGAGACTGCTGATCTAATCTGGTCTCATTCAGATCTGATACTGAATAGACTGTCCTTCTGAGTTAGGTGATACTTTCTATAATCAAAGTTGCCCAACTGAACATGTACAGGGCTCATGAATTGAAATTTGCCAAGATCAATCCTCTCATCAATCTGGGTATACCATATTAGCTCTGGAGTATCGGGATACCCTTGGGATGGTTTCAGGCCACAGCTCCTGTGTCCCTTTCCTCCAGTGTATTGTGCAAACATTAAGTATTATTATTTTCTATGTGTTCCATACATTTAAAAGTTGGGAGGCACTACTCTAGCCTCCCAAAGCCCAGGGGATACTAAGAATTCCATCACTGTAAAAAGTTTCTGGAAGCCTGTGGGGTACACCCCAGAATTGTGTAATATTCTAAAGATTCCCACGTGACTCTAATACCTCACCAGATTGTGAATCACTGTTACAAAAAGTTCTGTCCAGTAACCTAGTCCTCTGACTTCTTGCCTTTGACTCATGACAAACTATTACAGGGAACATAAAGGATCCCTTCACATTGTAATTTTTTTGCCCCAGCCCCATAATGACCTCTTTAACAATAGTGACCACCCTACCAACCTCCTGACTACAAAAACTTTCAAGTTCATTCTCTTCAAGCTTCGCTCCATAAGCCACACCTGAAAAAATCTAAGTTCTCTAGGAGACCAACCTTGGAAAGGGCAAAAATAACTATGAGGTCCCAAAAGTATCGAGCCAGTGTCAATATGTATAATTAAAACAGTTTGCATGGCTGATACTTTTAGGACATACCTTGTATTTAAACATATGTTTTGGTTTGCAGGTGGCTAGGAGCTTCATGAAAGAGAGCATAAACCTAGAGCCATAGTTATACAATGAACTGGAAATTTGTGAAAGGGCTTGAACTAAAGAGAAAAATAAAGTTCGTAAAAGGGTGAAAAAAATCACAGTAGCTGAAGTCTAGCTAAAGAAGAATGGGCCAAACCAAATGGGCCTCACTGTTGGTGAAAGCAGCATTTTCAGTTACATGAGCAGAGTACATTTGAGTATTCTCTCACCCAGAGATAACCCCACCACCACCATTATCCCACAGTCACCTGTGTGTTTTTGAAAAAAAAGTCATTTAAAGAACAGGATGGTATCATTAAAGTACATCAGCTGTTACAGAAACCCCCACCAAAGGAGATAGCTTGTATGAATAATAAAATAGTCCCTGTATGAATATATAAAAATAAAAATTCACCTGAAATTACATCCTAGATGTGATCCATGTTTTATTTTTTAACAACTTTGAATTAAGTGTAATTAAATTTTGTGATGATTCTTAGGAATACAAAAGGTTAATATAATATAGCTCCTGCCTTTAATGGGCTCACATTCTCATGGTGCTCACGCATAAAACAAATATCTATAGTGCTGCATTTGCTCTATTTGAGGTATGAACAAATTGCCAAAGAAAGGATCTCACTGCATCTATTGGAAAGTCAGAGGAATTTCCATAAAGGAGTTACCATTTGTGCTGGTTTTTGGACAATCCAGACTGATATCTATCTGTCAACAAAAGAGGATAAGCATTCCTGCCTGGAGAACAGATCTCACACAGGAGTGATGATGTGCAAGAACAGGAAGAATTCACAGAAACACAAGACACTTCCATATGGTTTGAAAAAACTAGTAACATATTTTTCTTTTCCCTAGCTCTCCCTGGACTTACTTGAAGGTAATATAGATTCTGATCCTGAGATGTATCAAAGACAGGTAACTTGAAGCTACACAGTATTAGAATGATGAATTAGAAAAGGCCTCCTTGACCCTGCATTTTATAGGAGAATTACGTTTGTACTTTCAGTATTCTGTCTTCCATATATGCACATGATTTTCAAATAATGATAACAATTAGTGCATTATGCTTACCCATCTTATCTGTTGAGTAGATGTTCTTGACAGATTGGTCATCTGGTTGGATAGATGATCTCTCCCTCTCTCCCTCTCTCCCTCTGTCCCTCTCTCTCTCCCTCTCCCTCTCCCTCTCTCCCTCTCTCCCTCTCTCCCTCTCTCCCTCTCTCCCTCTCTCCCTCTCTCCCTCTCTCTCTCCCTCTCTCTCTTCCTCTGTCCCTCTCTTTCCCTCTTTCCCTCTCTCTCTCTCTCCCCACCCCCCCAGAGGTTTACCCAGCCTTTTTATAATTACATTGACTACAGGTGCTACTAAATTAAGGTTTTTCTGTATTAAGCCCAGCAGGTGTAAACATATTCAATGAATCACAATAATTACCTCTGGAGAATGTCTCCTGTGACCTCCATTTCACCTTGTAGGACAGAAGTTAGGTAAACATGGATTAAACAGTATTTATTAGTAGAACAACATGGTAGGAAGTCATGGGATGTGCCTAAAGCCTTGCTCCAAATCATGGCTCAAACACTGTAGCAATTAGGCTGTATGGAAAAGGACTTTATCAACTGTGAGGTGTTACTGAGACAAGATGAGTGGGTTTTGTATGGATTTCCTAGTTAAGAACACTTCTCTCTAGATCTGTACTGTCCATCACAATAGCCATTAACAAAGGCAACTACTTAACAGATTGTTGACAGGCTATGTTATACAAAAGCTAATGCAAGTGCAAACAAGAGTGAGTTAACTCCTATAGCAAACTACATTCATCTGTTCATTAACACATTGCTGACTGGCAATTCTATAACAAGAGCTAATTAATGCAAGTGCAAGCATGAGTTAACTCATTGGTCAACAATGTTTGAGCTTGAAAACAGGAGCTTTTTCTGTAACTGATTAACAATGCGTTAAATTTAAATTTATATAATATAATATTATATATAACCTAAAATTGCATTAGATATGTTTCAAGTTCTTAATAGCCACATGTAGTTTGTGCCTCCCATGTTGAACGGCACAAATATAAAACTTTTTAAAAAAATAATTTTATTGTTGTGTTCCATCCATCCCATTTCCCCTCCCCTTTCTCCCCTTTAAAACACTTATTATCATAGAAGTTTCTATAGGGTAATTTTGCTCTAAATTATATTTTAAATGAGCCTTTCATTTCTTTGTTTAACCAAAAGGAATTATAAAACAATGCACGAGTATTGTGTTTCTGCCCAATCGGTGCCAGGCGCTCTGCTGGACCTGACTAACGTATGTGGAAGAGAAGCAGGAACAAAGGCTTGTGGAGGGCCCCAAATAAATGAACCGTGCTTTTAAAAATCATTTTTAGGTCCCAATAGTAGAAGTTCAGGAAATATTCATGGACAAAGGTACCAGCTAGTCCAAATTAGTTATTTTCAGTCAAATCCTTTCTTGGCCACTATAATATCCAATCTGCTGTGAAATCCATTAGGACAATCAATCGAACTGTGCTGTGAAGACATCCTAATCCCACTGGATCACTTATTTTCAGTGCAGAGTTTTTCATGGGACAGATGCCATAATAGGAAAAAGATATTAAGATATATTAGAATTATTTTCCTCTTATTCATCCAGGCTGCTAAAGGATATAATTACTCTTTACAAAGACCTTGAAAATCTGGCCCAACTGTGAGTTACCAGCCGCATCTCCCATGAAACTGGTTTACTCACTTATCTTGACTATGCCTTGCTTTCTCCCACCTCTGCACATGCCCCTCACACATTCCCTCCCCCCTAGAATCTTTTCACCCCTTCCCCAAAGTTGTCTAACCAACATCCTGCTATTCTTTAATACCTGGTCTCTTTTCCTCTATTAAGACCCCTTTCTGCCTCCCTTTGTCTAAATGGGCTTCTTTCTTTCCCTAATTAAATCTCTGCTTAGAGGAGTTTTCTCAGCATTTAGCAAAGGGCAAAATTCATTCTTTTATTTTTTTTTTAAAGATTTTTTATTCATTATTTTCAGAGAGAGGGGAAGGGATGGAGGCAGAGAGGGAGAGAAACATCAGTGTATGGTCACCTTTCACCAGCTTCTAGCTATGGACCTGGCTGGAGACCTGGCTTGCGAAGACCTGGTTACTTGCCCTGACTGGGAATTGAACCAGCAACCTTTGGGTTCACAGGCTGGCACCCTTCCACTGAGCCACTAATTAGAGCTGTAAAATTATTTTTACTGAAAATAAATCTTCAGTAGATAATTGGTAAATGAAACTAAGAACTCTGATACAAAAGAGCAACAAGTTTACGGTTATAAATATTTTGGAAGTACTTTTAAATTGGTAAAGTAAATTTAAGTAGCATACATATTTTTATCCTCAAAAACTTCCTGTGAATTACATGTTTTTATCCCCATTTTACAGATGAGGAAGTTGAGGCTCAGAAAGGTAAAGGAACCTGTCTGAAGGGTATCAGTCCCTGTCCCAGAAATGGCACACTCAATGGGCTATTTGAAGAGAGGTGAATGAAAGTGCTGTACTGACTGAGGGCAATGTTAGGGAAACAGGAGAGATTGCAAAGGTCTGACAGAGCCTCATAATGGGAGGAGCCTGAAGAGACAAGGGGAAGGAGCTGTATAAGAACCTGGTAAGAGCTATACCTGTGAGAGAGCCATCTCCCCTAGCTTACTTTTCAAGTGCCGGGAGTTCTCAAGCCCTGACTCAGGAATAAGTTGGGAGAAGTTAGGTAATGCTTTGAATTCTTTCTCTTCTCTAGGATACTTCCTACTGGTCAAACCCAACCAGGGGACAGTACACAAGCGAACCCAGGAGATCAGTCTCTGGAGGACAATCGTACAAGACCCAGCCAGGGCACAGGGGTGGAAGTGTGCTTTCTGCCAGAGGGGAGTGGATGTAAAGAGAAAAACAGATTTTATTCAGCATTTAAGGTCACACAGATATCGAGTCACAGAGCCATGATTCAAGACCCAGGACTTCTGTTCCTTTCACTTTGTCACAGTTTAGGCACGTAAGAAATAACTTTGCAAATAAACTATTTGCATGTGTATATACATACAGTTATATTCCCTCAATTCATTTAAAACATACCCCAAAAATATAAGGTTCACATCTTGTGTGACCTAGAACAAGTGGTTTAAATGTAGAGACCTTAATTTCCTAATCTGTAAAGTAGAATCACAGCATCCACAGGGTGGGGCCGAGCTGAAATGAGGTGACATTTATAAAATGCTAGGATGGACTTGGCACAGAGTAGGTGCTCCTAATATTTCCATCCTTTTCCTACACTCTTTAAATATTCTTTATATAACCAAACATAAGGCCATGTTCACACTATAACCTCAATACGTATACATAATTCAAATAAAAATGGATTAATTACAAAATGCTAAATATGACCAGAGTTTCTTGGAAATATTTGAAAAGAATTTTACTATTATGGGCTAATTATGCAGCTAAGTTGTTGCAGGCTGTTTCCATATAAATGACACCAGGAGGCGTAAGGATATGATACTCTCCCTGCAGGGGATCCCTATCCATCAGAGAAGACAGACAGACAAACCACTAATTATAATATAGGTTGAAAGTGGCTGCAGAGATGCAGGTGGAGCCTGGGAAAGGGACTCACTGTCAGAGAGTGAAAGAAATCTTCAAAAAGAATCCAACATTTAATCTGAGCCTTGGAGAATGTGTAAGAATGTGTTTGAAGAATAAACAAGAGAGGGTAAAAGAAAATTCCAGAAGAATAAAAATGATGAGTTGTGACATTAAAAGAGATAACGTATACCAAGTTACGTCAACTTTTCCAGTTTTTTTACAAACAGGAGAGAATAGTCTAGAAATATAGGTCTAAACACTCCCATCATGAATGCAGAGTATTTTTGAAGGTAGTTTTATTTAAAAAGACATACTAATGGTGAGTTTTATTCCACAATATATTCGTGTACTAATTTAAAAAGTTGTTTTACTCATATTTCTTTCAAAAGTAATTGGTTCTCTAAAAAAAAATTGTCATGCTTATCCTATGGTTTCCCTTATTTCCTGAAACCTCTACCTCCTAGGTGGACATTTATTATAGTCTCAGAAGGTGAGACAGTTGTAAAAAATTGCATGTAAGCTCTTTACAAATGTGAATTACTATTACTATTTACAAAAATTTAAGCTGAAATGGGGAAAATGTGGTCAATTACTCTGACTTTCTCAACCCCACAGGAGAATTCGTACGTTTCCTTACACTCTCCTTTCTTCTCAAATGGGTCCAAGCTCAGTGGTCCAATGGCGTATGGCCATTGAAAGCAAGGTTGAGAAAGTGTTTCTCAGTTTGGCAATGGAGTTTGGGAACTGGCCAGCTCAACTGCACTGATTTTAATGCAAAGTACTCAGCAAATTAAACTTGTTGATTATAAAATATTTTCCGTTTGCCCCCAGTGTCAGCACTTTTATAGAAAATTTTGGTTCCAGTGAAAGAAAAGTGCAAAGTAAGAGCACGTATAATTTTTCAAACTCACAAGGATTGCCTAGAGGCAAAGGGCAAGAGGGAGCCTGACAAGTCATGAGGTCTGTGTCTCCCAACTCCTATCTAAGAGAAAAGTTTCGCTGCCCAGAGGTTCATTGTCTACACCCAAGCATAAAATGTTCAGCCCTGAAATGGAATAAAACTTGAAATATAAGGCCACTAACCTTTCATTTTTTAAATTTTCTGTATCTATACCAAGTAATTTTTTTTTTTGTATCAGATATTGTGCAGAAACTTGGAAGGGAAGATATACATGAACTGGGCTTTGCCTCCCAAAGATCTCACCATCCTGTGGATGAAAAAGACACGGAATTAAATAATTATGAGAAAACGTGGTAATATGCATTTAGCATTCTGGGAGCACCAGAACAAGCAGCAAATCTGGCATTTGCCTAGTAGTGGAACAGTGAGCACTAGATTTCAATGTATTCAACCAGAGGCTGGAAAATTCCATATCACAATCACTATAGATGAATTCTGCATAGACTAATATATAAACTAGATTAGTGTTTTTCAATAGCAACACTACTGACATTTTGGACCAACTAATTATTTATTGGTGGCAGAACGTGTCTTATGCATATCGGTATATTTAACATCCCTAGCCTCCACCCATAGATGTTAGGAACACCCACTAGTTGTCAATCAAAAATGTCTGCATATACTGCCAAACGGCTCCTGAGGTCAAGATTACTTTTAGCTGAGAACCACTGGACTATGCGGTCTTCAATGTTCCTTTGTTTTTTAGTAACAACTAGCAACACAGCTGGCATTACAGTAATCTTCAAGAAACACTCATTTATCTTTGCTGATGTTCAAGTTACTGACCACAGTTCTGTAGCCATGAACCAGTAATGAAAAATCCTTACCTAGAGAGAGAGAGAGAGAGAGAGAGAGAGAGAGAGAGAGAGAGAAAGAAGAGAGAGAGGGAAAAAAAAGCTCCAATCATAAGTCTCAAAGCCACAATCACCCTATGTTCAATATTGTAATGCATCCTCTGCTTGGTTTGTGTAAATTGAATAAAGATACTCTGTGCTTCAGAAGTTACACTTCCCGGAAACCAGAGTTACCGACTGAGAGGGGATGATAGACGTGCTACTTGAGCAGAATCGGTGCTTAGAAAAGAAATGTGCATTTTGACTCTGTTCTATGTAACCTCTCCTCCAATCAGAGCTGCAATGTCTTTTATTTCACTTATCCATCCTCTGTGCCTATGAAGAGCTAGAAAATGTTTGGAAGAACCACTGGACTTGGGTCTAGAGACCTTGCTTTGGGTCCTAGTTAAGTTATTAAACGCATTGTGTTAACTTGGACAAATTACTTCATTCATTGACTGGCTCACTCAACAAATGTTTTCTGAGTGCCTGTCACACATGAGAAATGCAACAGCTGGCTGGGGATAGACAGGAATAACATAGTGGTCCCACTAGGTTCTCACAATAGAGAAGAAGGAGACAAGTACCACATCCCATGTGATGGTGTTGGTATGTCACTGGCACACTACTCACAGGTAAACTGTAGCTCATTCATTTTGTTTTTACATTGTTCAGAGGGCCAGGTTCTTCCTCCAGGACCCTATCCTCATCAAATTATCCAACATTTCTCCCTCTGTTCAGTAAATTCACATTGACTGGGACGAACTGTGCCAGTAATGTTGGAGGCCAGACTGTCTATTAGGTAGCATATCCATGCTTAAGGGTAGCTTGTCCTTTATTCATACCTTTTGCTCCCTGAGTCCCTAATGAATGGTACTCCTCTGCCTCTCTAATTGCTTAGTTACTCCCACCAGTCCTTCTTCTCCTCTATAAATCACAACTCCAGCTTTTCTCTTTCCTTCCCCTAAGTCTTGGATTATCTACTCTCAGGGATGCTGCATGCACACTTCCAAGAACTTGAGACTCTACCTCAACCAAAGAGGTAAACAGTTTTTGCTTCATTTTAGACTGGAAGAAAGAAAAATGGTCCTGAGGACCACTGAGAAAGCGTAGAGAAAATAATAAGGATACTGTGAGCAAGACATAATATTAAGATCCTGCCCTGGCCTGTGGCTCAGTGGATAGGCACTGGCCTGTGAACTCAAAGGTCAATGGTTCAATTCCTAGCCAGGGCACATACCCAGGTGACAAGCCAGGTTTCCAGCCAGGTCCGTAGCTGGAGGCAGGTGAAAGGCAACCATACATTGATGTCTCTCTCCCTTTCTACCTCCTTCACTTCTCCTCTCTCTAAGAATAATAAATAAAATCTTTTTTTTTTTTTTTTTTTTTTTAAAGATCCTTGTGGTAATTGACCGGACAGTGTTAAGCTCAGAGTACCAGGGATCATGACCCTTCTCAAGAAATGGCAGTTGAGAACCCTACCATCAGTTTGTAACTATATAAACATTTTATCCCTTGGCCAAGCACTATTTGTAACTGACAGGGAGGGATCAGTGGAGACAGAAGCTTCAAATAGGTTTTTATTTCATCATTCAGGGCCCCGGATTTCTCCAGTATAAAAATCAAAAGCTTGATTAGGGGATCTCTTAGGTCTAGTAGAGCATTAACCTTCTATTATTCAGTGAGTCTTGGATTCCTTTTTCCACCAATATCCCTGTGGCTCCTCTCTCTTTCTTGCTTAAAAAGTGCTGCTGGCTCCAGGTTGGGGACACAGGATTAGGTGAAAAGAGAAGGACAGACTGCCCAGGGGAGAAACTCAATAATATGTGGGTGAAATATCAGAATTTGGTGAGCTGCAATGAACACTTTTGCATCTTACATATTTTTCATAAAGTGCAGTCTCATTTCCTTGCTATGTTGCAGAACTCCTTCAGTTAAACTTTGAAAACAAACAAATAGGAATCATGGGAATAAACAAAACTTTACAATTTTTAAGCCACTGGGTATGTCTCCTGAGCCTCCATCCTCTGGGAAGTCTCAGTGAGAACCTATCCACTTTTTCTTTCTTCTCCTTTTTTAAAATTGAATTTATTGAGGAGACATTGGTTACTAAAATTGTATAAATTTCAATGTACAATTCTATAATACATAATCTGTATATGGTATTCACTGCCCCAGGTCAAGTCTCCTATCACAATTTATCCTGCTTTACCCTCTTTTTCCTCTCCCTACCCACATTACCCTCTAGTAATCACCATGCTGTTGTCTGTGTATATGTATTTTTTCCCTAATCCCTTCATCTTCTTTTATTCCACAACCCTCCTCCCCACTGCCCGCTCTTCTCTATGAGTCTCTTCTCTCTGAATCCATTCCCATTTTGTTAGATTCTACATGAGTGAAATCTTGTCTTTTTCTGACTGGCTAACTGGTATTTCACTTAACATAATGCTCCCCAGGTCCATCCATGCTGTTACAAAGGTTAAGATTTCTTTCTTTTTTACAGCTGAGTAGTATACATACAATGGATGACTGCTTGGCCCATTCACTTTCAAAGGGTTCCCCTGGGAGACTGATCTACTATGATGTGAGGATTGCTGTATATTGTGACTCTAAAGCATAGACTTGCAGTCAAACTAAATGGATATTTTAGCATCTTTACTTACTTAATAGTTGCTATGATATTGGGCATAACAACTGAACCTTAGTTTGTTCATCTATGAAATTAGGAAACTAAAATACCTTACAGGATATTATCAAGGCTGTGCCTACTTCATGGTAGGTGCCTCTTTTATCCCTATATTCCAGCATCCCACCCATAGTAAGCATGCATTAAGTGTTCATTGCATTCAACTCCCCACTTCTTACATTCCCTTTCTTAAAGGGGCTTTAATAGGCTCTTGTGTCAAGGCTACAAAGATATCTTCTTCCTACCATAATTAAGCAACTTGAGAAATCCTGTGAGGTCGATAAATTTGGAAAATGCTTACATAAAACAGAATATAAAATGGCAAGTCCTGCCATCAGAAGCCAGTAAAAGTCAATTGCTTTATGCGACACCTCTACAAATGGCATTATGTCATTGCATAATATTAGTAAGAAATTGTAAGATTTTGTTCAGGCCTATAAAATGTAATGAGTCTCACATCATCTACCAATATAAAAATAAATTGAAAGAAAGTAATATTTAACAGAGAGAAAAAAAACAAGCTTTCAACTTCTTGGCTTTTTCTGTGTTTGAGGAAATCTAGTCCATAAAAAAATGGATTTAAATGTTTTTCAGTGTGGTTGGTTGGCTTTCTCTCTCTCTCTCTCTTTCTATCTATATTATTTTAATTTTTCATCTTTGCCTTTTCTATGTAACTAGGAACACACAAAAACCTTGTTTCAGAAATCAGGTGGCCTTGGCTGAAAAATTCTCCCAATGCATAAAAAGTAACTTTACATGTTCAAAAAATGGAAAAGTCTTCATAGTGCCAATAGAGAACGATTTATTCCTCTGGGCTAAGGTACAGGACATTAACTTTCACAGATACAGTTGTTCACCAGCAGTTCATACTAAACCAACCTGAAAAATCTTTGTAAACCCAAAGAAATGAGGCTATATGATTCTGGCCCAGAGTAGTGTTTCTTTTGGTAATAGATAATGATATGGAAATCCAGTGTTCCAATGAGTAAGACTTCTCTTAGATAAGGTTGAATGCTTTTTGGTTCTAGAATAGAATAAATTAATCATCCTGGTGAGATTACACCACACTATCAATAATTTGGTTTACATCTGCATCAAATATAATATGGAAAAAAATGAGAGGAATAATCTTACAGTACAGTCTCAAGGATGTGAGCAAACATGTCCATTAGGAATAGTATGTAACAAGAGTGGAGCCATTGGGCTAAATAAACTTTCTATATATTTGGGGATGGGAAAAATAAATGTGGTATCTTTGGCTCAAGGAATGAACTCTACTTCTCTTCTTTGTCAGCATTGTCATTCAGTGGTGCAGACAAACTGGATACCATTGAGGATGGGTACGTTTTCTGGCTTAAAAAGAAAGAACATGGAGTGGTTTAAGCCAAGAAGACTTGGATCCATGCAGCCAGTTCAAGTCACTCACAGACTAAGAGAAATCCAAAGTTGAATGGAAACCTTCAGGTCATCTCTTTAACCTTTAACCCAATGATGAAATCCTCTCCTCAGATGGTTGAAAGATGGCCATCTACCCTTAGCAGAACCTCTTCCAGAGACAGGGAGCTCATTATCTGTGAGTAGCTCTGAATATATTACTTTGTCTTTACCATGTAGATCATTAATATTTTCAACAAAGCTACATAAAATGTTATAACTGTAAGGAGGAACAAATCTGGGATTATTGTGAGCTCGTTTCCTTACTCTTGTTAGTAGTTTTGCGGGAAGCCACCTTAACATGCCTGAGCTCTACAGAAATAGGCTAATACCAGAGGCTGCACCAGGAAGATCCTCTCTTTGTAAGCAGGAAGTGAGTCGGATGATCCCTGCTTCTCTTTCCTTAGCATAGGAATGGTGTTATGGGGGTAGGGTCCCCATTTAATAGAACATGGTTTGTGGTGCCACCAATAGTGCTGTCTGATTCAACTCTCTGTGGCATGAGAACCTAGAATCTGTGTATGCTTATTTTGCTTTTGTAAGATTTTCTCCTGAAAACCATATATTAAATTTACACCAGTGGGGTGTGTATATAAGATCCCTTTTCATAACACAATCACTAACATTTATTGAGCTCTTATAAAGTGTTTGGCTTCAGCTAAGCACTTTAGATTTAATTAAGATATCTGATCCTCCAAATAGTCCTCTGAGGATAGACACTATACATATCCCTCTTCCGAAGAAGGGGAACCTAATTCTCGGAGAAGATGACTGGCCATAATTAATAGTGGGCTTTTAGATAAAAGCATGTCCTTAAACACAGCTACATTCATGGCCACCACTGGTAGAGTGAATATAGAAAAACCTTAAAAGTTAGCGAGGCCTGGGTTCACCCCTAGCTTTTGCCCTTGCTGAGAATGGAATATCCCAAATATAAAATTGCAAGACTATTTGATCCCTACAAGAGAGCCCTCATTTGGAAATCTGCCACATAGACCAATCTCTGTCTTTAGGAGTAGCAACATCTAATAGAAGATATACCTGCAGACGCAAGTAAATGTAAGTGCTTTCTCCTGCTTCCCCTAATCCCTTCCTCCTAAGCAAGTAGAAGCAGAAGGAGAAAGGGGAGGACAAGAAAGGAAAGTGTGGAAGCATAGGTCACACACACACACACACACACACACACACATACACACATTCACACATACTACATGGTTGCAGTTCCCTAGAGCCATGGTCAAGCTTGAACTGGAAGGTGAGAAGGAGTGGTTAATAAGTTTGGGATTTGATGCTACACTGGAATAAACTTTTAATAACTTGAAGTGATCAGAAAAATTATAGCACTCATAGCAAAAGTTAATAAAAGACTATAAAAATGGCACATACAGGAGCAGAGATTAGAAATATATATACATTTCATGCACATACCCAACCAACTTTAGACTATTTATTTTTGGCTTATCTAATAACATATGTCAAACACTGGGTAAGTAATATTACCTCAATAAATGTTGGTTTTTTCTTCTCTTTATATTATAGCATGTATTTACTTTCTTCTCTGATTGTAACAAATTCTTTAGAAACCAAAAATGGGAAAATAAAGAAAAATATGAAGAGCAGTGAACCTCAATCATAACCCTCCTCCTACTTTTAGAGCACTGTTGAGCAGCTCACTTAGGAGAGATTTCCTTATAAACCCAAGTCTGCTATCTGATATTTCCATGTAGTGGTCTTAGAACTACTTTATGTAAATACATAGTCTCAGGATGAACAAACTGTGACTGTGACACTCTTTCCAATATGTGAAAAGAGATAAAGTGACTTTTTTGCTCACCCTTCTTTTTATTTAACAGTTGAAACATTTTAAATTTCTTCCACCATTCTACATGTCTCCTGGTTTTCAGCCCTTTCCTATTTTCATCAATCAACCTCTGAAGATGCCCTGCTATGCCAATGTCACCTTTTAAATATGAGACAGAACCAAGCCAAGCCCCAAACTTGACACAGGCAGATTATTAGCTTCTTCATTTGAACACTGTTATTAAATTTCTGTTATTGAGCACAGCCAAAGAACACAGAGACCAATTTGTCAAGTTGAAAATATTGCCTTAGTTTATGCTGACCTATTTTATTCTTCAGAACTTCTCAGGGCAAACAGGAGGAAGTGGCTGCTTGAATTTGAGATTTTCCAAACTCAACAGAGAAGTTTTGGTCAGCCTCTTTAAAAAAATAGATATTCCTGACATCTATGTTTAAAATACAAATTGTTTCAGAAATACATGCCAAGATAACTAGAAGCTCTTTTTTCATTAATCCATTCATGAATTCTGAATAAATTCCAGAGTTTAGAGGTGGTAAGAAGTATAGTTTATGCACTTTCCAACCTCTATCCACTGCAGTGCCCAACTAGTCATCTGTCATACCATGGACTGTCTAATTTAATTCAGTGTTTTCCTCAAAGTTCTCTTGGGGCTTCTCATATCTTCCAATATGAGAGGCCAGAGAGAAACAGCAGTGGGAAAATCCTCCCACACAAGTGGAATGGGATGAGCTATTCCCCACCCCTCAAATTCATTTGTTAAAGTCTTAACTCCACCCCCCATACTTTTTTGAAGTAATAATTAAGTTGAAATGATGTCACTAGAATGGGCTTTGATTCAAATTGACAGGTGTCCTTATAAGAAGAGGAAATTAGAATACATAGCAGACCATGTGAAGACCAGCAGAAGCCAGTTATCAACAAACCAAGGAAAGACACCTCAAAAGAAACCAATCCCCGCATCACCTTGATCTTGGACGTCTGGCTTCCAACCCCTGGCTCTCTGTTGGATGTCAGCATCTCTCAGCATTGCCTTTATTTTCTGTTTCATTACAGTGAACTCCTTGCTGCTCTTACAACACACTCAGATGTTCTTACCTCAGAGCCTTTATACTTGCCTCTGCCTGCTAACCAGTACTGGAATTTTCACCCAGCTCACTTTGTTTATGTTTCTGTTAAGCACTGTGTTCTCAGAGACTACACATACATTCCTATGGCTATATGCATACAGTACAGTAGGAACATAATAAATATACTAAACACATTTTAATACTTTTTAAAAGATTTTATTTATTATTTTTAGGGAGAGGAGAAGGGAGATAGGCAGAGAGGGAGAGAGGCATCAATGTATGGTTGCCTTCCACCCGCCTCCTGCTACAAACCTGGCTGGAGAGCTGGTTATGTGCCCTGGCTGGGAATGAAGCCAGTTACTTTTGGGTTTGCAGGCCAGTGCCTTATCCACTGTGTTACCAGCCAGGGCACTAAACACATCTGAATTAGCTAACATGTGCAATGATCAAGATGAAATAAAATTGAAGTTTCTTTCTTTATTTTAAGAGATCTTTGCCTGCATGCTCTTGTGTAAATGTTCAGTTACTCTTTCATTGCTATAGATCAGGCTCAGAAGATGCCAAGGAAGCCACATATAATGTAACACCATTCACTGTCTATGGCCAAGAAAGTAACAACACATGTCACCCAGGATCCATTTGCCTTTCACATTTATCTTTTTGGTTACAGTCAGCAGCTATGGCAGCATGGAGAACCTTGCTTTTCCTCTGAGGTTTGAAGGAGGATGGGTTGTTTGGAAAGAAAAAGTTTGTTGGATTAAGTGCCAAAGTTAGACAGAGGCCTGGCCATGTGCTACAAGAGAATGACAAAGGAGCCTGCTCTTGCCCATCAGAAGCCAAACAAATGAGAACCAAAGTCACCTTCAAGCATCTGGACAAGGTCCCAGCTTAGCAACTGCATGAGTAAGGCTGCTTTGCAGTCAATCTCCCAGAAAAGAAATAGAAAGATTGGGCTTAGTGTGGACACATTTCTTCTTCTCAGTTGTTGTGAGACTCATTCATGGCTGGGCTGGGACCACATTCTGGTCACAATTAATTTACCCTCACTTCACAAGTTTGCAGTTCACAGTTTACAAGGCAGTATAATTTATTCTTGGTTCACAGCTTTCTTTTCTCTAAAAACAAGAGTGGGGTTAATTTAAAAATGTACCCAAGGGCAAGTTTCTGTAAATGTAAGGAAAATTTGGTTTGATATTTATTTATTTATTTCAAGTCAGAAAGGTAAAATGC
Organism: Noctilio leporinus; assembly: GCA_004026585.1. NCBI lineage: Eukaryota > Metazoa > Chordata > Mammalia > Chiroptera > Noctilionidae > Noctilio > Noctilio leporinus. The sequence goes on along the minus strand of PVIW01001287.1, from coordinate 37,819 downwards.
AATTAATTTTTATTTTTAAAATAACTTTTATTGAACTTTATGAACATGTTAATAAAATCTTATCAGTCTCAGGTGTACAATTCTATAGTACAGCATCTGTATATTGTATTGTGTATTCACCATCCCAGGTCAAGTCTCCTTCCACCACCATTTTTCCCTCTTTACCCACTTCTACCTTCCACCACTCCCTTTCCCTCAGTAATCACCATACTGTTGTCTGTTTATGACTTTGTTTTTCTTTGCTTAATCCCTTGAACTTTGTTACCTCTCCAAGTCCTCCTCCCCTCTAATAGCTGTTAGTCTGTTCCCTGTATCTATGAGACCCCTTCTATATTGTTTGTTAGTTTATTTTGTTCATTAGATTCTACATATGCGTGAAATCATATTGTATTTGTCTTTCTCTGACTGGCTTATTTTACTTAGAATAAAACTCTCCAGGTCTATCCATGCTGTTGCAAAAGGAGTGTCCATTTTTAAATTGGACTGCTTGTTTTATTGGTGTTAAGTTTTATAAGTTCTTTATAAAATTTGGATATGAACCTCTTATCAAATGTTGGTGAATATGTTCTCTCATTCTGTGGGTGTCTTTTCATTTTGTTGACGGTGTCCTTTCTGTACAAAATTTTTTGGTTAATGTATTCCCATTTGTTTAATTTTTCCATTTTTGTTTCCCTCATCTGAGGAGATATATAAGAAAAAACATTGCTATGAGAAACTTTTGAGATTTTACTATGTTTTCTTCTAGGATTTTTATGGCTTCAAGTCTAACAGTTAAGCCTTTAATCCATTTTGAGTTCATTCTTGTGTAAGATGTGAGAAGGTTGTTTGTCTAATTTCATTTTTTTCTTTGCATGCATCTGTCCAATTTTTCCAACACCATTTAATGAAAAGGCTATCTTTCCCTTATTGTATGTTCATGCCTCTTTTGTCAAATATTAATTTATAATAAGGGTATGGGTTTATGTCTGGGCTCTCTATTGTATTCTGTTGATCTGTGTCTGCTTTTATGCCAGTACATGCTGTTTTGATTACTTGGCTTTGAACAATAGTATAGGTAGTGTAATATCAGGTAGTGTGATTCCTCCAACTTGGTTTTTTTCCCTCAAGACTGCTTTGGCAATTGGAAGTCTTTTATGCTTTCATGTAAATGTTTGGAATATTTGTTCTAGTTCTGTGAAATACATCATTGGTATATTGATAGAAATTGCATCAAACCTATAAATTACTTTTAGTAGTATGGACATTTTAATTATGTAAATTCTCCTTATCCATGACCATGACATATGCTGGCATTTATTTGTATCTTCAATTTCTTTCTTCCATGTCTTATAATTTTCTGAGTACAGGTCTTTTTAATCTTTGATTAAATTTATTTCTAGGCATTTTATTTTTTGATGCACTTGTACATTGGATTGTTTTCTTAGTTTCTATTTCTGATAGCTCATTATTGGTGTATAAAAATGCAACTGATTTCTGGATATTCATTTTGTAATCTGATATTTTACTGAATTCATTTAGGAAATTTAGCATTTTTTTTGGTAAAATCTTTAAGGTTCTCTATGTAGAGCATCATGTTATGTATAAATAATGACAGCTTTGCTTCTTCCTTTTCAAGTTAGATGCCTTTTATTTCTTCTTCTTGTCTGATTGCTATGGCTAGGAGTTCCAGGACTATGTTGGATAATAGCAATGAAAGTGAACATCCCTGTCTTGTTACTGATCTTGAGGGAAATGCTTTTAGTGGTAGCCCATTGAATATGATGTTGGCTGTGGTTTTTGTCATAAATGGCCTTATTATGTTGAGGCATGTTCCCTTTATTCTCATTTTGCTAAGTCTGTATTATAAATGTGTGCTAGATTTTATCAAATGCCTTTTCTGTATCTATTGACTTGAGCATGTGATTCTTATTCTTCATTTTGTTTATGTGATATATCACATTTATTGATTTGTGGATATTGTACCAACCTTGCATCCCCAGAATAAATTCCACATGATCATGGTGTATGATTTTTTCAATGTATTGCTGGATTCAGTTTCCTCATATTTTCTTAAGGATTTTTAGTATCAATATTCATCAGGGATACTGGCCTATAATCTTTATTCTTTGTAGTGTTTTTATCTGGTTTTGGAATTTGGATAATGCTGGCCTTACAAAATAAGCTTGGGAGTCTTCCTATTGAAAATGCTTGAAATAGTTTGAGAAAGATGTTAGTTTTCCTTTGAATGTTTGGTGAAATTCACCTGTGAAACTACCCAGTTCAAAACCTATGTTTGTTTTTCTTTATTTTCTACTGCTTTAATTTCATTAGTTGTAAAGAGTCTATTCAGTTTTTCTGATTCATCCTAATTCAGTTTAGGGAGATTGTAGGTTTCTATAAATATATCCATCTCATTCAGATTGTCCAATTTGTTGCCATACAGTTGTTCATAATATTTTCTTAAACTCTTTTATTTCTTTTTAAAAAGATTTTATTTATTATTTTTCAGAAAGAGGGGGAGAGAGAGAGACAGAGAGGGAGAGAGACATCAGTCTATTGTTGTCTTTCACCTGCCTCCAGCTATGAACCTTTCTGAAGACCTGGCTTGCAACCTAGTTATGTTGCCCTGGCTGGGAATTGAACCAGCAACCTTTGGGTTCAAAGGCCTGGGCCTTATCCACTGTGCCACTAGCCAGGGCTCTTTTATTTCTTTTGTGTCAGTTGTTACTTCTCTCCTTACATTCCTGATTTTATTTATTTGGGTCCTCTCATTTTTTCTTGATTAATCTAGTTAAAAGTTTGTCAATCTTATTTATCTTTTCAAGAAACCAGATCTTGGTTTTATTAATTTTTTATATTTTTAATATATTTTTAGACTCTATTTTGTTTATTTCTTCTCTGATCTTTATTAATTCCTTTCTTCTACTCACTTTTGGCTTTGTTTGTTATTTTTTTCTAGTTTCTTTAAGTGTAAGGTTAGATTGTTTATTTCAGATCTTTCCTATTTCGTGAAATAGGCTTGTAATGCTATAAATTTCCTACTTAGGACTGCTTTCTCTATGTCCCATAGGTTTTGGGTTGTTGTGCTCTCATTCTTATTTGTTTCAAGGTATCCTGATTTCTTCCTTGATCTCATTGTTAACTCATGCATTGTTTAGTAACATGCTTTTTAGCTTCCAGCTCTTTGTGGGGTTTTCAGGTTTTTGTTTTTTGTTTTTTGTGATTGATTTCTAGTTTCGTACCATTATGATCTGTGAAGATATTTCATCTGATTTTTACCCTAACTTTATTGAGACTTGTTTTGTGTCCAACATGTGGCCTATCCTTATAAAATTTTTATGTGCAATTGAAAGAAATGTATATTTTGCTGCTTTGGGGTGAAATGCTCTGAAATATCAGCTAAATCCATCTGATCCAGTATGCCATTTAAGGCCATTATTTCCCTGCTGGTTTTATGTCTGAAACATACATTTATTGATGTCAATACAGTCCACTATGACTGTATCACTGTCAATCTCTCTTTTTATGTTCACCAAGATGTTCTACATACATTTAGGTGCTCCTATGTTGGGTGCATAAATGTTAACAAGGGTTATAATCTTTTATTGAATTGCTTCCTTTGTAGTGTATGTAGCCTTTGTTTTCAAGCCTATTTTGTCAGATATAAATATTGGTACCCCAGATTTTATTTTCATTCCCATTTGCATTAGATATTTTTCCATCCCTTTAGTCTGTGTGTATCTTTCCTTCTGAGATGGATTTCTCATAGTCAGCATATATATGGGTCTTGTTTTCTTACCCATTCAGCTACCCTATGTCTTTTGATTGGAGCACTTAAGTCATTTCCATTAACACAGTTGTCAGGTTCTTGCCACTTCTCCAATTAAATAAATCATTTCTCATGTTCTGAGGAGAGCAAGTGAAGGGATGGAGAAAGAAATGAATTATTCTTTATTAGCCCATTTCCTTCTGACAGTGAAGAACAGTAATCCTCTACTGATAACAGGAAGATAAATCAGGGTGGTTCCTCAACTTGTAATGAAGAAAACCCCAAAAGCTGGTGTTAAGTTGAAAATCAAGAATGTTCTAGGGTTTAATTTTCAGCACCTTCACTAACAATATGTGCAACAATGGACAAATCACTTCCCCTCTGGGCTGCAATCTCTCCATCTGTTAAATAAGAGGTAATAGCAGGTGATCTCTAAGGGCCTTTGTAATTCTGACATTTTATGGTTTCAGTAAGATATTCAGAAATTATTCTTGAACTGCCTTTGTTAAAAAGCAATAAAACTTAATATAATATTTTAAAATCCACTATTCAAATACTAATGGACCTAAATGACAAAAGTGTTAAGAAGAACTGAATGAAAAGCTTGAGCTTCTGACCTAATCTATCAACATAAATGGGTGGCAGAAAAACATGCAGAGGATGGAATCGTGAACATTATCAGGAAAATTAACTTTGGAGTTAAGGAGTCAGTCAGCAAGAATTTACTGATCATGAAAGGTCCAATGTTAGGGATTGTATAGCACCAGCTTGAGGCATGGCAGGACAAAGACCTGCATGGGCAAATAGTGATGAAAACTAAGGATGAGAAAATTCACTAACAGAAGGCAAAGAGTTGGGATGCTCTGTGACATGAAAGGCAGAGTGTATAGAGAGTAGCCTTGATCCAAAAATGGAAAAACACTGTAACTATGCTGATGGAGAGAGCCAGGCTATCAGAATATGGAAAAGTTTCTGAAGATGGTCAGATCTGTCCTTGTGAAATCTTTCTTCATCTGTTGGCTGCTTCAGACAAGCTGACCCATACATGATAATGATTTTAAATGCCTACCTTATCAAATACACACACACACACACACACACACGTGTATTTACAAATGTAAATTCTATTACATTTGTCTATTCTGGCATTAATACAATGCACCACATTTAATTTGCTTTAATTAGCTTTAAAGCATTTCAGAGTTAAGGATTATGTTCGTCTTTGTGTCATAGAATAACAGAAAACCTCCATTAGTAGCTTCATGATATAAGTTTTTCACATTCATATAACTGGAAATTGAAAAATGGAGAGTGCCTGGATTGATATGACCCTTGTTAACTTCAGTAATAGAGGGCTCTCACATTTTGCTCAACTATCTTGAGTGTGATTTTCACACTCATGCCACTATTTCATGGTTGCAAAATGACTGCTTTACCTCCATCATTATATTTGTGTCCAAAGCAAGAATAAGAAGGAAGGCAAAGAGCAGAAGGCATAGATGGGAGCTGAGCATATTTTCTTTCAAGGGACTTTCTCAGAAGTCTTGCCCAGTGATACTAGCATGAGCTGGTATATAGGTTCACTCCTAACTGCAAAAGAGGTTGAAAAATGCATTTTATTATTAAGCACATTGCCTTGAGTAAGGCAGAAGGTGACCTCAGTAAAAGAAAAATTTGGTGTAGATTAGGCAAATGGCCAGGCTTTCATCTATCTCTCTTTCTCTCTCTCTTCCTCTCTCTTTCGCTAGCTGGGAGAAAATTTTAATTTTATGCATTCTTTTCAAAAATTGTTCTGGAATTTTATTAAATGGATCTTCAGAATAAATTTAAATTCATTATTTTAATGTAGTGATCATTAAGAGCTTCATACAATTGAATAAATGTCTCCCTGTTTATTGAGTTCTGCTTATAGAATTTTTTCATATGCTTCTCATATATTTTGTGCCTGGTTAATTCTAGGGATTCTATATTTTATTAATATTTTATAATTTAATATAATCTTTTTCCTCCTAAATGTTTTGTTAATAACAGGAAAATTGTGATTTTTATTTATTAATCATATAGCAAGCTAACTTACTGAACTCCTTTATTAGTTTTAATTGATTTTCATGATTGGCTATTTAATTTTATAAATGTAAATAATATTACCTGCAATTAATAAAAGTCATACCCTTTATTTACAGTCAAACATCTTTTTCCTTTTTCTTATCTTATTACATTATCTCATAAATTAAGGGAAAACTTGCCAAAATAATTTATAAGGACTCTGCTAAATTTTATCAAATATTTTTCAGTTATTCTTTAAGATCATTTTTTAATTGTTTAATAGATTAAAGGAATATTTAAAAATATTTTTCTGGTGTGAACAATCCTTGTGTTTCTATGATAAACCCTAATTGTTAATGTTGTTAATATTATTACATCATTTGATTTGATATCCTGAAATTTTGTTCACTATTATTCTACTTATGTCTATAAAGGAGTTTGACCTATTTTTATTTTCCTTTATCCAATTTTTGTTCATTTTTGATATCAGGATTTTACTAGTCTCATAAAAACAAGTTGGTAAGTTTTGTGGCTTTTTATATGATCTTGAGATTTTATGTAATATAGGAAATATTTAATCACTGGATATTTATTAGGAATTGTAATAAATTTTTTTTTATGTTTAGTACCTGTTTTAAAAGTAAGTTTTAAAAAATATTTCTCACCATTTCAGGTTTATCACTTCTTATGTCAGTGTTGGAAATTTTTCATTTGACTTCTAAATCAAATTTATTAGGGTATAATTTAAATATAATAAATTATAACCACTTTAAGTGTACACTTATTTAAGGGTACAACCACTTTACATGTAAAATTTGAAAAATAAAAAATCACATGTCATCATATGCCCATCAAAATGCAGAACATTTACATCATCTAAAATAGTGCCCTCAAGGCACTTTATACTTAATTCCTCCAACTCAAGCTCTAGGCAGCCACTGATTTGCTTTCTGTCTCTGTAAATCAGATTCTTTTATTCTATAAATAGAAGCATACTATATGTACTCTGGATTCTTCTAATTAGCCTAATGTTTTAAAGAATAATTCACTTTATGGCATTAATTCAGTAGTTTATTCCTTTAATTGCTGAGAAGTATTCTAATGTATGAACAGACAATACATATTTTTATCCATTTGCCCGATGAAGATATTTGAAATATTTTCAGTTGGAAGCTACTATAAATAAACCTGCTATGAATAATGTGTACCAGTGTTTCATGAGCAAAAGTTTTTATTTCTTTAGAAACAAGTTAGCTATAGATTCACTTAGACAAATAGTAGTGTATGTTTAACTTTACTTAAAAAAATACTGATGAACTACTTTCCAAAGTTCTACTTTAAACATTTTATACTCAGTACAAATATTTTAAAGTTCCAATTGCTCTAATTCCTTTATAAAGAGTTTGTCATCATTTTAATTTTTCCCATTTTAATAGATGTTATGCCATTGTGCTTACAATGTAATGGTATGCCATTGTGCTTTTAATTAGCACTTCCCTTATAACCAATGATTTTGAACACCTTACATGGGCCTACTGGTCTCCCATACATCTTCTTTTGTGATATGTCTGTTTATCTTTTGCCCATTTTTGATTTGTGTTATTTGTCTTTTAATTATTAAGTTGTAAAAGTTATTTTTATAATCTGGATACACTCTCTCCAAATAAAAAACTTGCAAATATTGTCTCTCGGTCTGTAGCTTAATACCTCATTTTCTTAATTGTATCTTTCTAAGGTCAAAAATCTTCATTTTACTTCTAATTATTAATCTTTTCTCATGGACATGGACAACAGGTGGGATTGACTTTGGGTGGAATGGGTGGGTGGGTGGGGGGACAGAGGGGAGCAAAAAGGGGATGGATGTAATACAACAACAATAAAAATTTAAAAAAAAAAAAAAATCTTTTCTTATTAGGTAGTGCTTTTTATGTCCTAAGAGATTGTTGTCTAACTCAGTGTTGCAATGGAGCATACACTACTAGTCTACCTTCTTCTTAAAAATTCATAATTGACTCTCCCCTCTGGGCATCTGCAATTGCTTTTCCATCTACCTGAAGCTTGGCATACTCTTTCCCCAGATCTTTACAGAATTTATTCCTTCATCCCAATCAACTTTCTTTTCAATGTCACCTCCTTAAAAAAATCTCTCTTCCTCCAAAGTTACTCAATTTTCTGTGTTTATTTCAGAAGTTTTATTGTTTTAGCTTTTACATTTAGGTTTATGATCCATTTGGATTTAATTTTCTTATATGGTATGAGGTAATCATCTAAATTCATCATTTTGCAGGTGTATATCAAAATGCATGTTTGTATCTCAGCACTATTGCTGGAAAGATAAAGAACTGCCTTGCCATTTTTATTGAAAAGTAATTAACCATACACATAAGGGTATAGTTCAGAATTGTAAATTCAGTATAACTGATCTGTATGTCCAATCTAACTCCAGTACCACATTGTCTTCATTATTGTAGCTAGTAAATTTTGTAATTTGGCTCTGACTTTGTTCTTCTTGTTCAATATTATTTTGTGTATTCTGGATTTTTTCATTTTCATATAAATTTTAGAATCAGCTTGTCAAGTTCCAGAAAAAATATAACTTAAAAGTTTTGATATAGATTAAGTTCAATTTGTCGATGGCCATAAATCATATGAGTGAACAATGTAAGGTAAGGTAGAAAAAGGAAAAAAGAAGATTAAGAGGGAATGCTGCCAATGTGTTTTAAACTATCATAAGGTAACTTCCATAATCCTGAGGTAAGTACACGGTATGGTAGCTCCTAATATTAATATTACTGCTATTATCACTAACCTTCTCATTACTAGTATTACATGTTCAGACTATACTGTTCTCTAAAAGGGGGTTTTGATCATTCCCATTTTCCTAATGAAAAACCCATTAGCATAAAAATCCATTATGAGTATAACCAGTGACAAAAATGTACAAATCTGTTGACAGTTATGACTGCATGTCTCCTGCATGCTGTCTCCCAGCCTCGAGGTGACTAGTGACCAGGGACAATGAGAGGAGTACAGAAGCTGTGAAGCTTCCACTCCATGGGCTGGATGCCTCCCCCTCCTGCCCTCCTCCATCCCTAGCTGTATGAAGGCAAGCTGTCACTAGTTAGAGGAGCTCTGAATCCCAAGTGCAAGGAGCTTATGCAGTGCTTAGGAAATCACTCCTGTTAGAGGCCGGGAGGGAGGTGTCCTGCTGGATCTTTGGTCACCTTCCCCTGTAAGAACCCATGGGAGTGAAGCCTGCTCTGAGAATCCTTGCACCGTCCTCTTCTGCAGCAACAAAGGGATCACCTCTAGATGAGGGCATTCTTGGGTGTGATCTCTCTTTAATTCCCTGCCAGGCAGCTGTAATTTATTGAAGGTGGGTTTGTGAAGTAGAGTTCTGCCAGAGAGAGACTGGCACAAGAGAAATGGAGACAGCTAATTCTCAGGGGGTCGTCTTTGGCAACATCCACTATTGAGGCCTCATGCTACTTGTGCTCATAGCTGCCGAGAACCAAGATTGCCATCTGCAAACTGTGATTCATAAACACTCTGTCAGTCTGCCATCTACCCTGACATCATAAAATAACAAGAAGAGGCATTGTAATAAAGAGGGGAGGTTTTCATCCTACCAATTAAATGCATCTAATTTATTTCTCTTACAGCTGAGGCTTTATTTATTAGTAAACAGCTGCATTTGTTACACTTTTTACTCAAAACGTGCCAACTGGCACTTTGGATGATCCATTAATCCTAAATAATCATCTGTGTACTTCATAGATCCTGGATATATAGGTCTATGTGTGTAAGATGGGTATTAAAAAGCTAAAGCCTAACCTGCCAGTCATCTGGAGGGAGTAGCTCCAGGCATCAGGCTGGGTGAGTTAATATGACATGAAGTGTGTGAATATGAATGAGATCTGGCTAAGTATTTGGAAAGATTTTGCATGTGGCTTTTTTTTTCTTCCTTTTCCCCAAGTACATGTACAGAAATATGTTTGATAATTTTCTTCAGTTGAGGGTTGCTTACATTCTTGTCAAAGTCTAATTAGCTTGGGACTACCAGAAGCAGATAATAGGGTTACCTGTGTCTAACTGGCACTAGGAGGAGGCAGGGTGACAGGAAAACTGTATGTTCCCTCACCACCTGAATGTTCATAGCCCCTGCTAACTGGTATTAGCTACTTAGGTTAGAGGTCTTTTTTGGCAAAAGTCATCCCAGTGCACATACACACATATACTCCTACACACACACCTTTACTCATATATATATATAGAATATGGTGCATACAGGTGGAAAAAAATCTCATTCTACTCAGTTTTTGCTTGTTTTCTTAACACTGAGAAAAACATTGAGAATCATTACAAGTAAGAAGAGTTGCATCAAATAAAAGTTAAACATTTTGCTGGGCCATCTATGAAGGTAATGGATTTGTTGAATATCAATTTAGACTCATCCATATTGACTGAAAATAAAGTTTAGTTCCATTGATTTTTTAATTCTGATGGATTCACATTAAAGACACTGAGGGAAATACTTTCATCTTTAGGATATCTGGCCATCATTCTTAGTATAAAGTTTTGTTTTATTTCCTGGGAAGTAATTGAAAGTATAATCTATACAAAGAGGTGTATAGGCCTACATTAGGTGATGTTGGCCTACATTAAACTCAATGAAGTTAGAATTCCTCTAAAATGCGCCATTGCATTTATAGTTGTTTAAATTATGTGGCTGTGGGATCATCACTGGCATACAATTTTCAGCCTAATATTTTATTACAGTACTTTTGAATTAACATTCGTGAAAATAATTAGACTTTCATTTTCTCTTTTGCTTTTATTTTTCACAGTGTTACCCATTAACTTAAGCTGAGCATACTGTGTAACTTACATAGTAACTGAGACTGTAAATTCAATTAAAAAATAAATTTTGGATATTTGCACCTTTCTTCTTTTAAATTTTTTTTTACTTTGTCAAAAAACTGTATTCATATATGTTTTTATTGTACTATGCTAATAAGATTATTACAAGTTACATGCTGAAACCATTTGTAGTAATGGATACATAATCATCGACTAGATATATGTGCACACATTTATTTGTTAGAAAATAGCTACAAGGCAAATGCACTTGTATGTTTACAAAGTTGGTTTGCTGTTAAAATGTGGAATCTGAGCCAGATTGCTTGGATCCAAATTTCTAATCTATACCTTACTAGCACTGGAATCTTGGATAAATTACTGTTTTTTCCTTTTTGAAATGTGGTTCATCCTAGCCCCTGTTTCAGAGGATTATTACTCACCTGGATGAGGTAATACAGATATAAGTTTAACACAGTAAACCAGCAATAAATATTAAATTTAAAAACAAGCTGGTGGCTCATTGGATAGGTGCCAGCCTGTGAACCCAAAGGTTGCTGGTTCAATTCCCAGTCAGGGCACATAACCAGGTTGCAAGCCAGGTCTCCAGCCAGGTCCATAGCTGGAGGCAGGTGAAAGGCAACCATACATTGATGTTTCTATCCCTCTCTGCCTCCCTCCCTTCCCCCTCTCTCTAAAAATAATAAATAAAATCTTTTAAAAAATGAAAATAAGCAAACCTCTGTAGAAAAAACTAACCACTGATTAAGAATGCCAGTCGGTGCTCCTGGTCTTTCTGAGGTCTCACATTTCTAGTTGTTTTAAGAATTCAGATGAATGCTACTGTTAATGGAGTAGCAGGTTACTTTACACAAGTCTCTTACTTGACTGTGTCTTTAATACAGTCACGTTCTGGAGTAGGCCAGTTCATGCTCATTTCTTCCCATTTCTGTGTTCGATCAAACCAATGTTCAGCGACACCACAATCAGCCATAGTGGGATTATTTACAACACAGAAATCAGTAAGTTCTACCAATTGGGGCTCCTCCACTCCCAATTGTTATTAAATATTTACCAATTCATCCTCCCTATAAGGAACAAGCCCAAATTCTAAATTTAGCTCTCTTAAATAAAGCCACTATGCAGCAATTAACAAAACCCATGATGGCTTCATTTATAGCTTCACTACTTTCAAGCTGCACATACATCTAAAAAGTTTCATTGTTCAGTATTTTACTTGACAATACACTAGAAACACCAAATTAAAAGAGGCAAGGAAGATGACAAAAAGAAGAAGCAAACAAACATCTGAATGACATGAATATTCAAACGTTTACAATCTGAGGTTTTTTACTGTGGGGGAAAAAAGAGCTCAGGATAGTCTCAAGTCCTACTCCTGTGTTCATAATAAACTCTGAATTATCAAGGAAATATAATATGTGTTTAATATAATATGTTTTCTTCCTTTAATAGGATGTGAAATATATTTAGTAATAGTCTAGAAGTCAGAATATTAATGCTGAATGGGGCCATCTTAGGTACCATAAAATCCAGTAGGTTTTAAATCTTTTAGCCACAGGACAACATTTCAGGTGGTCTATTATCACAGAAGCCAAATGGCTGAGAAAAGGTCATTCTAGTTAGGAACAGTATTGATGTTTTATAGTCTTATATTTTCACAATGAAACATATCCTTTCTGTGGAGGTCTTTGAGCCCTTCAGAGGACAAGCTGAGAACCAGTGATAGAAAGCACCTTCCAGATATCCCAGGCTTAGACATGAGGAGATACAATTATTTAAATCAACCACGATGTATTAGGAAACCAGTCTTAACCTAACTTTTGCTCTGGAAAAAAGACCACATGAGATGAGGTTCCAAGGGGTTAAGATAGGAGCTCTAAATATGTATACCTAAGAAATAATGGCATTGGGGTTTTGTATAATAAAGATTGATAATGTTAATACCTACCATATAGTTCTCACTCACTAGATATCGGGCATTTACTGATGAGCAATGCAAGGCTTAGAAAGGTTAAGAAACTTCTCTAAGGTCACTCAGCTGATAAGTAGCCAACTGCTCCAAGAGACTTGAAAGACTATGACCCAAAACACAACATTAATTTGCTTCCCTTGACATGCTACATTCACAATGTCAAAATTCAATGAAGTGAATTGCTAAGATCAACAGATGTGGTGGGACCAGGACAACTGTCTAGCCTAAAGCATAGAACTAGGAGCCAGAACTAACAAGGCAAGACTGAGCTGGAATATTGGAATCGAATGAGAAATTTGGGAATATGACTTTCTTTGATGGTCTACAAAGAACAAGGCACGTAAAAGATCCAGATTTGGATGGGCAGTTTGTAGGAAAATTCCCAAGAGATGTTAAGAGACTTTCCTAGGACTACAGAGCCTGTTAGCAGTCCAAGTTCAGTTTATCAACTGCAGTATAATTTAGGAAAGAGTTTTCTTGATATTAATGTGATAATATTAAAGAGCTTAGGCACCAAAAATACTTTACTAATAAGAAAAATTAAATTTTATGAAACTTAAGAAGCCAATTAACTGGAAAAAAAATCCTTTGCTTTATTTGGAACATAAATTCAAGGATATGTTACTAGATATTTTTAAAACCCAGAGCATAGAAATCAACGTTCCAGACTTTGCTGCTTAAGTTTTTGGTCTATAATGACATTAGATAAGGAACAGAGAATCAGGAAGAGTTGGTAAGAGAAACACCCTCCTCGTAGTCCAACCTGGAGTAAAGAGCTGCTTTTAATCACTACCAAATAGTCACCCTATTTCTACTATCAGAACAGTCAGGGAACAACCTGAATTCTACAAGTGTGGGCAAAAGTAGGCTTATAGTTCTGAGGATGTGAAAAAAAAGTTTATTCTTATATTAGTATTTGTTCATTAATAATTATATTATTTATTTGTATTATTTGTCTTATTATTATTTAGTATCCTTACTTATAATTTATCTTTTAGTTAATGATGGCTGGTAATTTAACCTACTTTTGCCCACCCCTGAATATATGTCCACACACTTAACTACTCAAGTTGCAGTTGGCCACAACACATATTTCTTTCCAACAACTCCATTTTAAATGTTGTGTGTGGCGTTTAGTGGCTGGGCTAAAAGATACAGATAAAACTAAGAGTGTCTGTCTGCTGTCTGCTTCTTCCCTGACCCTCCTTGTTGATGAGACACCATCTTATTTCCATCTACTGCCCTTTAGGTTTGACGGGGCAGATGTGAGTATATTTCATAAAATCAAGTGGATTATCTCCCCTCCTTTCATCTCACCATTCAATGATAATCATTAAGTCCCTGAAAGCCCACAGTGACAGCGATATTGGTCCAATAAGCTGCACTTCCTAAACAGATGGGAATGATGTTTCTTTGCCACTGAGTGAAATTGCGTTTAAAAAGACATCAGCAACAAACATGGGGGAAGCAGAAGGGGGGCTGGGAAAAGCAGAACCACTGCTGTGGGAAGTCCAGCCACATGAAATACTTGACGCTTAAAAATCCAATATTGCATTTGCTTCATTACAGTACTTTGTCCATCAGCTCATCTGAGTCTATTAACTTAATTGTTCTTTATTAACAAATGGGTCGTTCTCCCTGGCAGTGGAGCAAAGCTCAAATGCCAGTTAAATACTTTGATAAATGCAACACCCCCTTCCATTCTACTACCTCCCTGAACATGCTGAACATGCTATATGTGCACACGCACACACGCACACACACTTAATCAGATGTATTTATACAAAAGGATCACATCAAGAGTTGGTTTTTAGACTTAGCAAACTTAGAGAAAAGTGCTTGTCTTTATAAGTAAATCCTACTATAATTATTTTTCATATTTCTTTCACGAATGTGTGTCATGCCTCTGGTAAAAATGTCTTTACTCCATAAAATAAGCTGATGTCTTAGGTAGAGGGAACAAGGACAATAATTTTTTGGCAAACCTTCACCAGGAAGTTCTCCTTTAAAATCATGTGTACTTTTTCTCATTTTTCTTACACAGTAATTCTTCTCCCTCTGATATTATTCATAATTTAAAGAGAGAGATTTTCTATTGTCTTTGTGTATCGTAGTCTTCCTTTCTCTTCCCTCCCAGCCCCAAACATATATACCCCTTCTTAGGTGACATTATTCTACTCACCAAACCTGTAACTTTAACAGAGGGTGACAGGGTGACCTTGATGACAGATGTTCTTATGGCAACAGATGGCACTGGCAAACCCGAGAAGCTGCTGTATGCTGTCTCCATGCCACCTGTGCCTGGTCAGATTGAGTCCATCAATTATCCAGGCTGCCCTGTTCCCTGCACAACCAGTCAGATGGACCGGCCCGGAAAAGTTGCCGTGTGCATGACAATAGGCAGGGGGTCAGCAAGCAAGCAGCCAGATGAGAGGGTCCCCTTCCTCTACTCTTCTACCTTCCTCACCTCTATTACCCACCCTTACTCACTCATATATTTAATGGCCTCAGTGAATCAAAGGGATTATGTTGGTTTTATTTGTTAGAAGTCACCAAATGGCCTTTAAAGATAACTAGCTGTGAAGGTGGTTTACATGAAAACAAACCAATACTGCTACTGTTTTCAATACAGCAATATATTTTTATTATTTAGTGATTTTGCCATATGAGAAAGCTATTCTAGGAATAGATAGGTAATGGGTAATATACTTTGTATGTGCCATACTTTCAATTTGGCTTCATCCACACCCTGATCCCACCCTTGCTCTTAATCTCTTGTTTTGCTTCTTTGTGCCCAGGTTAAAGAAAATAAAGAAGACTAAAAGGAGGAAAAGTAATTAGTAACAATAATAGTAGTAATAAAAGTAATAACGACCATTATTTTCTACTGTTGGTATTATATGTAAAAGAAGTACTTTGGGAGAGACTCTATAGTCACAATCTTTAAGCTTCTTAACAAATTTACCAGATAGAATTATCCCCTTTTTATAGTTAAGGAAATTGAGGCTCAGAAAGATTCAGGGAAACACCCAAGCTCTCATAATTAGCTAACAAGAGAGCCAAGATTTGAACACTAGACAGATGAGCTTGCCACTGCAAAACAGTGCTTCCAGCAACCAGGAAAATGCATGATCGACTTGGCTAGAGATGAAGAATATTGGGAGATGGGTTTGGGCCTCAACTCACTTTCTTAACACAGGCATCTGGCTTGCCTTCTGTATTCCCAGCTACCATGATAATTATATAATTTATTAATAAAGCAGTATGTGATCTCTAGTAAGTAGGTCAAACATAAGTGTAACCTTTTATTATTTTTCATTAGTACAACAGGGTAGTTAGAGTTGGAACAGTTTGGCCTCTTTCTACCCAAAGAAAAGCTGGAGTATTGTATGAAATCATCAGTGGACCTTAATCCAGATGGTGGTGTCATTTCTAAGAAATAGCATATGCTAGCTATTATGATACTTAAATGTAATGGTTTTATATCTCTCCAGTGGGCAAAGAAACCATACAACTGTTTTTAGTCTAGGAATTTTTTTAATGGTACTTTAGCCCTCCAAAATAGAGTACTTCCACAAAGAAATTCAATTGATAGAGTTTGGTTTAATAATAAAGGAATGTAAATTTCTGACTTGTTTTATTCAATAATAGGACAGCATCTGGATTTACTAATCCCTGAGTCTATTTTACATAATGTTGCTGAATTGGGGACAATTATGTGCTTTTTAGATTTTAGAAAAATTGCCTTAAAAGTTATTTACGCTCATTTTATAACAAAAAGGGCAATATAACCAATTTTATTCTTATTGTGATTAGCCATGAGTCATTTCCTAAGAAATGAGTTTAATTAACCAAGGAAAGAGTTGTAATAAATCATGAAAGTGGACTGTTTCTAAGTGGGGTTAAAAACATCTTATTTAAAACTGCCATCGAATAAATCACAAACCCTAAGTTGTGTGTTAAAGGAAGAAATTTTTCTGATTTTGAAAATTTCTGACAGAAAGGAGAAAAGAAGAGAAGACTGCGTGGTGAGAAACAGGTTAAATTAGTTGGCATACTTTAAGAAAATAGTTGAGATAAGGAAACCATTATTCTAATTTAAGGTTAACTATGTAATGTGGGGAATTCATTAATTTCTCTGTGCTTTGTTTCTTTCCTTATAAACTAAAGAGACTGAACACAATCATTCTTAATTGGAGATTTTCACAGCCATTAACATTCACAAAATATTTTTTGGTTTCCCCGATTTTAAGCACAGGGTAGAATTTTCATCTCCCACTACTTTGAGGTTAAATATGACCACATGACTTGCTTCAGCCATCCTACATGAGAAGTGTTAGTTGCAGGCAGAAGATTTAAAGTCCAGTTCACAATTTGCCCCATCCCCTTCCCATTGCTGTCATAGACATAATAAGACATATCTAGATGTAGTCTTTTAATGGGATCCCTGAATGACTAGGATGATTATAACCTACACTTTCCATGTGACATGACCAAGAGGTCAAATTTTGTAATGTTAAGCCATTGATATTTTGGTCGAGTTTTTGTTATTGCAGCATAACCTAACTCATCCTCTATAATAAATGAATGGATATAAAATCCATGTACAGAGCTATGCCAGTAAATTTAAGCTAGTGTTTATTCCAGAATTATTGAATCAGAATATTTTGGTACAGACTTCGGATTTATGTGTTTTTTAAGATGCTCCTTTGGTGATTCTGATATATTCTCTTATTTAGAAAACATTGGAGATTCTTTGAGTGATTGAGTGAATGAGTTGAGTGAGTGGGCACATGAGTAACAAAATAAGTTTGATGGAGACTTTTAAATGTACATTACTAACAGTAAGCATAAGAAAATCTTACAATGGCATCTTGCATTTCCATTTATATAAGTGCCTTTGTACTGCTCATCTTATTTGGTAGTTGAAATATTAGTAGATTATGATTGTGGTTATACACCTATTAGTGTATTGAGGATTTGAACCACTAATAGGACTTGCTGAATCAGTTCCCCTTTCTTTCTCACTACCTAATATGCATTGTTCTCTCAAAAAATCATCAGCTTGGTTGATGGTTATGATTTTCACAATAATTAAAGATCTTTGTCCTCCAAGGGTCTCAGAATAAATCTGCCTTTCTTTCCATGGACAAAGTTTCTTGGCTAGGTCACACTGTTCAAAATATGCTGAGTTTGGTTGAAATAGATGTAGTTACTATTTCTTACTTTTCCTATACTTATTTTGGGAACTGTAGTATTTCTTCTACTCCAAAGTTGTATGTGAGAATATGTCATATGGGAAACTGACCTATTAAGCAAATATTATTAACTTGTTTAATCTTAAATAGCACACAGAAGGCTCCTGAATTGTATCTTGGCTGGTAAGCAGAATACTAAGTTTAGTCTAATACATTAAACCACAACATAATATTTGGCTCTTTATGATAAAGTCTTACATAGTTATTATTATTTATATGTGAGGATTATATATACTTATTCACACATATGATATAAGTAGTGCTTACATATAACCACATCTTGCTTTTAATATTATCATTAAGAGTATAAACACTAGAATGAATCTCTGCACTGATATTTTGACTCCTTGACTTGCTAGCTGATTTACTATTGCATAGAAAATTCTACTTCCTTAATTCTTACTTTCCTCAGTTAAAAATTATTAGCATATTAAGACATACCCTATAAAATTGTTGTTAAAAATAACAATCAGCCCTGGCTGGTAGCACAGTGGTTAAGGCGCCAGCCTGCAAACCCAAAGGTCACAGGTTTGATTCCCCAGCCAGGGCACATAACCAGGTTGCAAACCAGGTCTCCAGTCCAGTCTGTGGCTGGAGGCAGGTGAAACGCAATCATACATTGATGTCTCTTTCCCTCTCTGCCTCTCTCCCTTCCCCTCTTTCTAAAAATAATGAAATAAAATCTTTAAAAAAAAAAAATAACAATCAGCCCTGGATTGTGTGGCTTAGTGCATTGGACACTGACCTGTGAACTGAAAGGTTGCCGGTTTGACCCCAGGGCACATGCCTGGGTTGCAGGCCAGGTCCCCAGCTGGGAAGGAAAGAAGGAAGGAAAAAAGGAAGGAAGAAAGGAAGGAAGAATAGGAATAAGAAGAAGGGAGGGAAGAAAGGAAGAGAGGGATGGAGGGAAAAAGGAAGAGAGTGAGGAAGAGAAAAGGATATGAAAATTAATTTAGAGGGTCAATCACTTTAGAGAAAACTGGGCTTTAACAAATGTCCTTAGCAAGCAATTTCCTAGACCCTTTACTATATAATTTTAACTGTGAGTCTATAAAACATTTTGACCACATCTGAGGTTGAGGACCCCAAAGGCTCAGGGAAGAACTTCTAGAGGAGGTCATATCTGAGTTGCATCTTGAAGAAAAAAGAAGCAATAGCCAGAGAGAGTACGAAGGTGGGAGTGAGGCAGGGCCCAGGTGCAGAGAAGACATTCCATGCAGGGAAAGGGCAAGGGCAGAGACACAGATGTGTAAGACAGCATCGTGTATACAGGAAGCCCAAACACATGAGCTAGTGTGAACAAGAGAGTGGAAAAGTTGTCAAGGACTAGATTTTAAAGAGCCCCATTTGCCATGTTATGAATTCGTTATTTTCATTGGCAATGGAGGAATTTATCAGTTGGGATGTCATGAATGATAGATGGCATCTGCAAACATGTAATTGAGGAACGTGCAATGAAGGGACTATTTACAGAAGTGTGGGCAGGGATAAAGAAAGTAGTAAATCGCAGTAAAGCATCCTGGGCTTAGCAACAGAGAGGAGGCAGTAGTATCCCGGGCTTTAAAGTACAAAGAGGAGATGCACTTCCAAGAGAGAGCTCCAGTTGAAGCTGTAGATGAAGGAGAAGGCAACTCAACAAAAGCTATGGCCTTCATTCAGGAGAGGAGTGCAGCCCCTGGCAAGAAAGGAATGGAGAAATAGTCTACCTTTCTTTCAGCCTCCAGAGACAGTGGAGAAGGGTAGAGAGCAGATCTGGTGGGGGAAACATAGGATGTATAGCACAGCATTAAGGAAAGTCGCATGGTTTGATTTGAATTTTAGATGTCACTGTAGCAACTCTACAGTGGAAAATGAATTGGAAATATAAAACTTTAGAAAGGAAGACCTATGTTCCTATCCACACAAGAGATGAGAAAAGCCTAAAATGGAGATGTTCTATTAGAGATAGAGTAGGAAAGGCAGATTTATAGGAACTCTGGATGTCAAAATAGGGGAAATTTAGTGACTAGTTATGTCTGGTGAGAAGTTAGATGATTTAAGGATCTTTTACAGTTTGGATGATAAAGAAAAAGGGGACATGAACAATTCACAGAGTGAATACAGAAAAAGAAGTGAGTGGAGGAGGGGAGTTGAGGAATTCTACTTTGAACTTGGGGAGTATGAGAGACCTGAGTAATGTTCAGGTAGTGATTTGCCACAGGTATTTCAATATAGGAATCTGATACCAAGTGAGAACAACCAGGGCAGGAGATACAGATTTGTGAGTCATCAGGCTATAAGATGGCCCACCCCTAGGTGGATGACACCCCTAGGAAGCCAGGAGCTAAGAGGACTGAGTTGAGGATAGCACCAATATTTAATATCTCGATTCCCCTGAACAGCTCTCAGGAGCCTGGGCACACTCTCTGTTCTTGGCTCTTAAATGCTGATAACCTAAATTTCCAGCAAGATATTCTCCTTAAAGTAATTGTATTGGTCTATTCCAGGAAAGGAGAGTTAATTCTCTGGGCCTTTGGGCCTGTCAAACTCTCCTATAGAGAGAGAATATATCTTTATTTTGGATTTATTGCTCTTTACACACTGAACTGATGATTTTATGGGGACCTTGGTTGCCTAAAGGAGACAAATATTATTTAAATCATGCTCATTTTATTTGTTGATTCCTCAGCCACATAAGTCTTTAAAGAACACCTCCCAAAATTTCTGATCACAGAGTTGTTGTATGGAGCCCCACTACAAAGGAAGCCATCAGGTTCCACTTCCCCTTCTCTCTCCCATCACCTCTAGGCTGACCTCAGCCCTTCCAGTCCCTGCCTGGATAGCTTCCCCATGAAGCACATGAAAGTAGTTATGATAACAGCAGCTATAGTCTGGGTAGCCCATGCATGCATGGCTTACTGAGAACCTTGCTTTGATTGGTTAAAAGCAAGCAGTCTCCTATACACATAATCATAGATAAACAGATGTAGGTAAATAGGTAGATAGATGATAAACAGTTAGGGATTGATGTATATGTACATATATATCCCAAGGTGTATACACATATGTACACTAGGCAGTGTGAATGCATGTGCATGTGCGTATACATATAAGTTAGCATGCAAGTGCATGGATGTGTATGTATGCATACACTGTATATACAAATATAAATGTATGTGTATAGGTATGTTGTACGTGGGGTGCATATACATATGTGAATGCACCCTGATGCCTATAAAACAAGAAAAGCACATCTATCTTCCTGTGATAGCAAGAAGACAGTAAAGGGTTAAAGCAATCACTTTGAAAACCATTTTCCAAAAAAGCTGTACCCTAAATTAATTTTGGCTGGTAATCTATATCGGGTTAAATAACTCCTCATTATTCTGTAACACAGCTGAGGCATCTCCAAATGTTTATCTTGTTTTGTAACCGGTACCTTCTGGTATATTCTAGTGCCAGCACTCCCGGCTCCTGCAATATTTCATTCTCACTATTTTTGGACTGGAGCTGCTGGTTCCAGGTGATTTAATAAATTGCTTTTTTTTTTTTTCGGTGTTCCTTTTAACTTACCCATCTGCTCAACACATGCGTAACTTGCAATCTGTCGGCAGTTTGCAGAAAGACAAACTGTCAGAGCTGCGTGCAGTTGACAACTTTGTTCCCAATTAGATTAGTGGTAATTTTAACAGATTTCAGGGCCATGGAGAAAGGGATGGCATGTTATTAAAGCATCCACTCTGACAAACCTGAGCACATATGATTTTCATGTAAATTATTTTAAATGCTTTAATTAAAACTAGAGAAAGATTTACCCCTTTAAACGGTAAGTGATAGCAAGACAAATTTAAAAGGAAAGAGAGTAACCGAGATGTTTAAATGGTTTATGTTGTGCAAGGCAGTCCAGCAGTCAAGGCGAGTGTAATATACGGCGGTGATGTGGAGGCCGAGTTAATTATTCATTGCTTCCTCTCTGTAGCAGATGTGATTCAATACACGAGGTACAGGATTCAGAGCCTGGAACACTCTATGTGAAAATCTCAGCGCAGGCTTCTTTGGAGCCATCAGGAAATTGCCAGAATCTGTTTAACACGTTAAATATATTCACAAGGAAAAAATATTTTTGGCTCTTTGTTTTTTATATGTTTCAATGCAGCTGCTTGTCTCCCCGACTTGAGCCAGCACTTCAGCCTGTGTATTCCCACCCCATCTCCAGTCTAATACCCCTGAAGCACACGCACAGATGTACACAAGTGACTAAATTAGGCAAACCTGGGAATACTGTACCTCAGGTCACTTTACAGGCACACAGCTCACCAGAAAATGTCCCATCTATAATTTAAATGTATTGCCACAGTCACAATTCATGAGTGCAGAGCGTCTGGAGTTGTGGGAGGGGAGCCCTATAGAACCAAGGACACATATAGGTGGGGAGATTTCCCTAATGCATTTGACAGCGTGCTTGATTTATTTGGCCATAAATCTAACCATGGGTTTAATGCTTTCCATTTGTTCTTAGACAACACTGGGCATTTTATTATTGAAATCACCAATACATTAATTAAGGCTTAATATTCCCCTAACGTAATTGCATAAAATTCTTTTACATGCACATTTCTTAGTCACTTGGGATGGGCTCACCATTTTATATATGGGCCTTCTGAGTTGAGAGCTGTCCACTCTTTTAGAATTATTGAAATGACTTGAAAAAGAAGGTTATTACTCTCTTACCTGTAGGTTTCATTAATTTTTCAAAATGTTTTAAAGTAGGTTGTTGCCTTGTATCTTTCAAGGCATCTTTTAGGCAGATTACTAGGACACTTGAATTGGTTGAAAACTAGGCTGAGTTGGATCACATTGATATGTCTGAGGCAAGGTGAATTTTACTTTATTTCTTTGGTAACATTACCCATAAGAAATTGCATGCATACACATTTTTCAGGAAAAGAAATTAGAAATAGCCCTTACATATATGCACAATCGACCTGGAAGGCTGTTGGGTGACTCTGTCTGAAACTGCATCTCAGGAATGATATAAGATGCTAGAATGCTGAGTCAAGTTCAACACACAGCAAATTTCCCTCCCTGACAACATGCCACTAAGTCCCTCACCTGAGCCTTTCTCTAAGTTTCGGAGCCTACCACGCATAAGGTTTTTCATTTTCATTTTTCTATAATGGAAGAAAGAACATAATCTTTAAAATCCCCAGACTCTGATAGGAATGTATCACTACCACCTCCTAGGTGAATGACCTCTGGCAAACTCTAGTATCTTTCTGAACCTCAGGTTTTTAGTCTGTGAGGATAATAATAAATAGCTACATTTCACAAGTCTCTTGAGAATTAAATAAGACAATGCATTTCAAGTGCCTGATATTCAGTTAGTGCTCTGTAAGTGCAAATTTTCCCTATCTCTCTCCTCTCATTTTACTGATGTTTTTACACAACTCTGTATCAGGGTTTGTTTTTCCTCAAGAATAAAGAAATACAGAGGAGATAGGAAAGTCCTCCTTTGCCTCTGCTGATGGGAATCACACCCCGGTAGGCTTATCCCTGAGAGGATACACCAATAAATCAAGGTCAGCTTGAAGAGAAAAGCAAATGAGCTTGCATATATTGCAATTGACCTGATCCCTCAGATCCCCCATATCACAGGTGAAGTAAGGAACCTGGGGTATTTAAAAAACATATTCTATTGAGGCAATTGTAAATGGAATTATTTTTTTAGTTTCCCTTTGTGATAGTTCACTATGGGTATATAAAGATGTAACTGATTTCTGGATATTTATTTTGTCTCCTGCTAGTTCATTACATTCATTTTTCAGGTTTAGCAGTTTTGTGGTGGGGTCTTTGGGGTTCTCTGTATACAGTATCATGTCATCTGCAAATAATGACAATTTTACTTCTTCCTTTCCAATTTGGATGCCTTTTATTTCTTCTTCTTGCCTGACTGCTGTGGCCAGACTTCCACTAGTATGATAAATAAGAGAGGTGAAAGTGAACAGCCTTGAGGGAAACACTTTTAGTTTTTGTCCATTGAGTATGATGTTGGCTGTGGATTTTCCCCATATGGCCTTTATTATATAGAGACATATTCCATCTATTCATACTTTGCTGAGAGTTAAAAATAACTTAATTAGGAATAAATTTAACAAAGGATGTAAAAGACCTATACTTAGAAAATTATAAAATACTGGACAAAGAAGTTAAGGAAGATACAAATAATTGGAAGCATGTATCATGTTCATGAATAGGAAGAATTAGATCATTAAAATGTCCATACTACCCAAAGCAACCTATAGATTTAATGTAATTCCTGTTAAGATACCAGTAGCATATTTCATAGAACTAGAGCAAATATTTCAAAAAATGCATATGGACCTGGCTGGTGGCACAGTGGATAAGGCACCGACCTGTGAACCCAAAGGTTGCTGGTTCAATTCCCCAGCCAGGGCACATAATGAGGTTGCAGGCCAGTTCTCCAGCCAGGTCTATAGCTAGAGGCAGGTGAAAGGCAATCATAGATTGATGTCTCCCTCCCTCTCTGACTTTCTTCTTTCCCCTCTCTCAAAAATAATAAATGAAATATTTTTTCAAAGTTGGCTTTCTTTAAAAATATGTATATGGAACCATGAGAAAAACAAAACAAAACACCTGAATAGCCACAACAATCTTAATAAAGAAGAACAAAGTTGGAGGAATCATGCTACTGATACCAAACTATACTATAAGGCAATGGTAATCAAAATACCATGGTACTGGCATAAAAGAGACACATAGATCATTGAAACAGAATAAAGAGTCCAGAAATAAACCCATGCCTTTATGGTAAATTAATATTTAACAAAGGAGGCAAAGTCATACAATGGAGTAAAGATGGGATATTCAATAAATGCAGTAGGGAAAATTGAACAGATGCATGAAAAAAAAAAAAAAGGCAATTAAATGACCTTCTTACACAATACACTAGAATAAACTCAAAATGGGTTATAGATATAAATGTAAAACTAGAAACCATAAAAATCCTGGAAGAAAACATAGGCAGTAAAATCTCAGACATTTTTCATGCTAATTTTTTTTTTTTTCTGATATGTCTCCTTGGGCAAGGGAAACAAACAAAAAAACAAACAAATGGGACATCAAACTAAAAAGTTTTGCCCAGCAAAGGAAACCATCAACAAAATGAAAAGACAATCCAGTGAATGGGGGAAAATATTCACCAAGAACACATCTAATAAGTGGTTTGTATCCAAAATTTATAAAGTTACAAAACTCTACACTAGAAAAAAAAAACAATCCAGTTAAAAATGGGCAAAGGAACTGAATAGACATTTCTCCAAAGAGGACATACAGATGGCCAATACACATGTGAAAGAATGCTCAACATCACTAATCATCAGATAAAAGTAAATTAAAACCACAGTGAGATGTCACCTTGCACTCATCAGCATGGCTATCATCAGTAAACCCACAAAGAACAAATATTGGCAAGGATATGAAGAAAAGTGAACCATCATACACTGTTGGTGAAACTGCCTTTTGGCCCAGTGATTCCAATTCTGAGAAAATATCAGAAGAAACCTGAAACACTGATTTGAAAGAGTATATGCACCCCTATGTTCATTGCAACATTATTTACCAAGATTTGGAAGCATCCCAACTTCCCATTAATAAATGTTGCAGTGTATTTACACAACGGAATACTACTTAGCCGCAAAAAAGAAGGACAGTTTACCTTTTTCAACAACATTGATGGATCTGGAGAGTATTATGCTAATGAGATAAGAAAATAGAGGAAGACAAGTACCATATGATTTCACTTATATGTGAAATCTAACAAACAGAATAAGCTAACAGACAATATAGAAACAGACTTACATATGTAGAGAGAACAGGCTGACAGCTGTCAGAAGGGAGGGGAATCTGGGGGGGCTGGGTGAAAAAGGTGAAGGGTTTAAGCAAAGGAAAAAAACTCTTAGACACAGACAACAGTTTGGTGGTTACCAGAGGGAAATGAGGATAGGGGAGGTAGAAGAGGGTAATGTGGGAATAGATAAATGGTGACAGAAGGAAACTTAACTTTGAGTGAACACACAATATAATATACAGATGATGTATTATAGAGTTTCACACCTAAAACCTGTAATTTTATTAACTGATGACATCCCAATGATTTTAATACATTTTTAAATCATGTTTTACATTTCTGTATTATGATTTAATCTTCTCTGGGTCTACATTCTGCCTCAGTTTTAGTCATGCGGGCTTGCCACTAACCCTAGGTAGTCCTCTGAGATCCTAATACCATCTTGAATTCTAGCACTCCTTCCACTTTGCCATCTTGAATGTTCAATGCCCTAGGCTACATGGTCCTTTACAGTCACCGGACTCAGTTATTGTCATCCCAAGTCATGGGGAGTCTTGGCTAAAGGTGAGTACCAAGATGTATAGTGCCCATTCCCTTTGAAGATCTGTATTTCTCCAGGGTGTCATGAGAGAGGATCCTTGTTCTCTGGAGAGCCCAAAACTAAACAGGCCTTCATCTAACAGCTTTGGATTGTGTAGCTCCAAGGCTCCTCCTCATACAACAGCCACTAAATTCTTTATTTCAGGGCCATACACCTTAGTTAAAAATAGTGTTAATAATAGAGTGACTTAATTCTGAGGCCGGAGGACTGGTAAAGCACCATCTTTACAGAAATCAAAACTTTCCCCAGTTAAGCTTTGAGGGGCATTGGCGAAATGTTGCCAAGCCTTTCTGATTCTTCTACAAAAGGGATTATTCCAAAAATGTAAAATTCAGTGATTATCTAATCCCATGTGGGTAGCAGCAAGGATTTGAGGAAAACTCTTTACATGTATTATAAAGATAAAGATATACTAAATAAAATATAAAATCCAAATGACTTTTCCTGAAGTCGTAAATAAGAAGGCTGAGTATTAAAATTCCTCAGTAGCTGAGTAAAGTAATTTCAGATTTCTTGGGCAAGATATTTCAGCAAATAAGAACAGGAACTCTTCCACAAGTTCAAGTTAAGCCACATACAAGCTGCATAACATTCGGCGAGTTTCTTCATTTGTAAAATGGATGTCACAAATAGTACCTATATGATTGCAGGGATTAAATGACAGAATACACTCAAGGTTCTTGGAACATTGTTAAGGCACAGCAATGTAGGTAGCACTGAGGATGACGTGAAAGATCCAAGTTGGAGTTCTGGCATGCCAATTCTATCAGAGCTGGCTTCATGGCCGTGTGACCAGTGTAGTCACACAGGGCTCCACGCTCAGAAGGGTCTCTTAATGCTCTGTGGCCATGTTCCTGGAACCTTTAAAAATTTATCTTTGAATCTGTGTTTAAGTGAAGTCTAATAAAAACAAGGGGGTATGTGCCCTGGCCTTAAGTATCATATCTAATGTGGTCCCACCTCTAACCACCTCCTTAAGATGGGTTCTTGGCCACATGTTACCATCCCATTGGTACTCTGGACCTGACCAACTTTCCTCCGTCTTGACCTCACCCCATGTTATTTCCTTCCCCCACTGGGACCAGGAGTACAATTTCTAGATAAAGAGTGTGGATAATTTTTAATGATTTTTTTCCTAAATTTTTGCCCACAGCAAAGTGTACTTATTTATACTAACTTCAGTAGTATATGTGTATATACCCCTAATTATTTAAAATTATGATGTGTTTAGGTTTTGTTTTAAATAGCATATGTCACTTGTCTTATGTCCTTGTGTTTTATTCTCAGAAACCATTAGAAAATAAGCCATAAAAATAGGAGCTTCCAGTCAGTTTACAATGATAGGAATACTGCTTTTCCCTCATAATAACAAGTGAACTCACAATCTGGAGGCTAGTCATCAACTCTTTTTTTCTAGATGTGCCAGGGGACCCTCTTCATAGCATTAAGCATCATCCAATATGTTTAAGTATTTCTGTGAAAAAAAAAAAAAAAACTATCTGGCAGAATGAGAATAAATGTTTTTAAGTAAAGCACTTAACAAACTTATGCATTGAATTGGTTTCCCCCAAAATTTATTTGTTGAAGTCCAACCCCCAGTATCTCAGAATATGACATTATTTAGAGATAGGGTCTTCACAGAGGTATTCAAGTTAAAATGAGTTCATTTAAAGTGGGTCCTAATCCAGTGCAACTAGTTTCCTTATATAAAAGGGAAATCTGGAGATAGACACACATAGAGGGAAGATGATGTGGAAAACACACAGAGAGAAGGTGGCCACCTACAAGCCAAGGAGAGAGACCTTGAACATGTTCTTCTCTCACAGCCCTCAGACAAAACCAAGCCTGCAAACACCTTGCTTTGGACTTCCGGCCAGCAGAGCTGAGAGACATAAATTTCTGTTAAGCCACCCATTTTTTGATACTTTATTATAGCAGCCCTAGTAAACTAATACATAAAATAAGTTTAACTTTAGTAAAAAGAGGTAAAAAATGTCCTGAGTACTAAACCTATGTCAATTGCATCATAATTTGAAAATAAATATTATTCTACCTCTCTAAACATTTTCAGTGTGAGGTTTTCCTTGACTGTAAGATTCCTTTTTTCCCATTGTCTCTGAAATTGGATGTATGTTGTAATTGATAATAATCCATTATTCATTTGGATGCATTTTTATTGACCCATAAATTGAGTGCATCTTAAAATTGACAGCATCTTAATTAAATGAAATGTAGTATTTATGTCAATTTACTTTAAATTACCAGCATTGATAGAGCATTTTCTATATATCCAGCAACATAAATAGTCACTATAAAGTGAAGGAAACATGCATGCATGCACATGAGAAAGAGAGAGAGAGAGAAAGAAATTGATTCATAAAAGAGTAAAACAAGCAAACAAAAAGAACCAAATAACTTAAATACAATTGCAGTACCTATATGGTACTGTATAGCAATAGATAATGGAATCATTAAGTATTATAGAGTAAGGGAATCTTTTTGGTGACGTGATTGAGAATATGTGTTTTAAAGGGTTAGTAGAGATTTTTCAAGTAGACAACGTATAATTAGGAGACTGGAGGATTGAAGGTAAGGAATAATTTAGGGTTTACGTTTCAAAAAAATAAAAATGCCTGAGTAAAGATAAGAAACCACATTACATATTAAATGGCTTGGAATATGATGATGTGGAGAGAAGCAAAGGCAGGTAGAAACCAGCCAGTGAAGAATTTGCATATCATGAGAAAATTAGAGAGTCTATGGAATTTATTGTATAATGCAATGGATTAGCTAGGAGGCCTTCAAATGGTATGTATATGATGGAAGGCCCAATTAAAAGTGGCTTAAACAATATGGACTTATTATCTCTTATAACAAAGAGTCAATAGGGGCAGACAATTTGGGGTTATCAATTCAGTAGATCAATAGTGCCAAGGTTGTAGGTCAGTTTCACAGTGATTCTCCTATATTTTACTAAAACAACACCAGGAGACTACTAAGATCTAAACATCACATGCCCAAATGCTATGAAAAGGCAAGAGAGGAGAACCTTTGCAAAATCTCCCCTGGCTGATATGCACTTGTATATTGTTAACAGAATTAGGTCACATGCTCTCTGGAAACAATTGCAGAAGTATTATTATTAACATACTGGCTTGGGAAACATCCATACTCCTTGAGCAAATGATTGCCCAGTACATGGGCAAAATTGGGTTTGGACATTAAGAAAGAGAAGGAGGAGTGGTATATGCCATATTTCAAAAGTTTTGAAATTAAAAAAATAAATACTGGTGAAGGTTTTACTTTTCTTCATTAGACTTATTGTGATTTAAAAATTAAAAGCTTATTCATCCAATTAGTCATTCTCTCAACAGATATTATTCAAGTACTCGACAAAGGCCAGGCATTTTTAGGAGTAGTGGAGGACAAAGATGTATCCGAAAAAGAAAACAGCACTTAAGTATTGTAGAAGAGCCAAGAGATTTCTGTCTACAATGAAACAGAGAAGATAGAGTGTTTATGAGGCTACAATGCAATAATGAGTGTTGCAAATATCATAAAGAAGATACAGTTGTATGTGGAAGCCCATTTATGAGAACTGATTATGTTCCCCTCTTACAGCTCTGCATTTACTACTATCCTGTTGGTAGTTTTAAATTTTTGAAAGTGGAACAATTTACATGAGGGAAATTGGCAAACACTATGAATTAGGGCTTTAAAATGTGTGGGGTGTTTGTTTATTTGTTTGTTTGTTTTCCCTCAGAAAGCCAGTTGTTACATACTTATACCAGCATACCATTAGAGGTAATAGATACAGTGCTAAGAGCATGTTTTTTTAGAAGGGAAAGATCAAATATATTAAACCTACTATTACCTCATAATAGTAAACAAATCACCAAGCAAATGAATGAATTAACTGGAGTATAGTTGCTGGCATTAAACACTCATAAATGTTCTTTAAGTTTTTTCTCCTGCTTTGCTATCTCTGTTCCTTTGTGTGCTTATAGGGTTGTATTAATCATAAAGACAGGAAGTCTTGGAAATCTCCAGGAAAATCTTTACAAGAAAGTATATTCTCTCCAGGTTTCCTACTCAATTTAGTGAAACAGGTGTTCTGGGTTTCAGGAAGCATATTGCTAAAGAGATGCCTTCTAGCCCTTCAGCTGTCTATATTTACACTGTCTTCTACATACAAACTCAAATTGTGAATCTCTTCCACATGGCAAAGCTCTCCTAGTCCTTTTTACAAATAGCTCTGAATACTATCTGTTCTCCAAAAAGCCTAGAGTCTGTGTGGTCTTAAATGTCATCTCATCCATCTCAGTCTTTAGATAAACTCACTCTTAAGTCAGTTTCATGTGGAAAACAGAGAAGGTCATCTTTCTAAAATCATGTGGCAGAGTCCATAACTTGCCTTCATTAACCAAAACTTGTGATTAACAAGCCTACATAGATAAGAACTTCTTCTTTACATCAACTTAAACCTCATATTTTAGAATTCAATCTCTCATTTGCTGCCCAGTGGAGATTAGAAAACAGTGGTGACCATCCTTAGTATAAAAGGTATTTAGACAGATGGACCTCCTTTTTCCGAAATGCTTTGGGCAAATTAAATTTTATAAAATGAATTAATTTCTATTTGGAATATCTACTATGTAAAAGAGAATCTGTTTGGGCTGGGCGGGGGGTAAAAATTCTCTTGTGGAGTGACCGATTATCCCCTCGTTTGAGTTTTGTAAACATCAGTTATTCAGATATTGGATTTTCTTGAATCAAGGCTTGTCTCTATGCTTGAAGATTCATCATAAATCACCTTTATAGTCTAAATAATCCCTGTTCCTTTAAGCAGTCCTGTAGATACCATTTTCTTTCCATTTTATCATGTCTTCCTAGATGTAAACCCATATGTGAACTCATTAGCAATTTTAACTGACTTGATATATTGCCAGTGAAAGAAAAGCAAATACACAGGAAATAATTTTGTAAAGAACTTGAATATTTCTTCAGGCTGACCTGGTTGGTCAAATCAATCACATCAGTCCAATCAGCCTATAAAAGAAATGATATCATCTAACGGTTTACAGCCCTTGGTGTGTGTGTATATATATCAGCTCATCAGATTCTCACAATAAACCTATCAGATGAATAAGTATCATCAATTTTATTTTCTTAATGAGAAAGTCAATATAAGTACATGTAAACTGATTTATTCAGAAAGCAATCTTAGGGCAGAGCCAAATTTAGGCAAGTAACTAATGTTTTTGGCATATCAATTATTTATCAGACACCTTCTCTGGAGTGAATTCATTTTTGCAACAAACATAAATTTTTCATCTCCATTTTACAGATGAAGAAACTGAGACAGATGTAAAACAATATTGCCATGTTCACATAGCTAAAATATAAGAGAACCAGCATTTCAACTCAAGTCTACCTGACTCCCAATTGTGGGACCAACAGGTACAGTCTGATTAGCGGCCAACATTTTGGGCAGCAGCTTCCTGGTCTTCAGATTGCAGCTGAGGTGATGTGATTTTGGAATCAGAAGTTGGCAATGGCAGATGCCATAATGAAGGATTAGGTAGTGAAATCCTGAAACCTGTAGTTGACCCAATGGATTCCTGATGTTTCAGCTTCCTGATAATAGCAGATGTCACAGTTCTCATGGAAGGCCAATTGTACAGTGGGTCGGGAGAACCATTCCTATAGGTCTGCCTCTTCAACAATGTTATAAGGCTCTACTTTTAGGTTTTGAGTCACTTTCTATTTAAAATGGAGTGGTCTCTATTTCCTGAAATTAAACCCATGATGTTAATAAAGATAATACTCTTTTCATATTAGTGAAATCAGAACATCATTTTATACCCCGAGACTCACTCAATATGAATATGGAAGGGAGACCTTCTTTTGATTTTTATAGTTTTGAGTCTAGGTGTTCTGTGTCTCAATCATAGATATAGTATAAATAGTAAGATGATTGTTCAAAGGGTCAGAACCAGGAAAAATGATTTCTGAGGTCTTATTGAAGATGAAAACTATTATATATGGTTAAATGTAGCATTACTACTGGTGGAAGAGTCAAGAGTTATTTGTAGAGGGGGGATAAAGATACTGCCATGAAGACAATATTTTAGAACTAAGCTATTGTGCTACTGTAGACTAAGTAAGTATGGAAGTGAGGAACAAAATTGGTAAATTGGATAGCCTAGTGCCAAATGAGATGAAGGATTAGTAGTGATTTAAGGTAACTGCTTAGAAATGTCAAAGATGTTTATAGAGCACCTATTGAGCAATGTCTTAGGTGCCAGAGATAAAGAAGTAAAAAATGCAAACTTGATCATTATTCTTGTGAATTAACAGTCTAGCAACATATAGCTTATTCATAATAGCTAAATTAGCTTAGTGACTAATTTAGGATATTTTTAGCCACATGTTAATTGCCCACTCTATTTCTATGTCCTGAATTTGCCATCTTGAACCACACTTTTGATTCCGATGCACTAAGATTAAAAATAAATAAATAAACAGCACTGTGTTTTTTAATTTTCTCTCCCATTATGTTATCCAAATTATATGCTTAGGTCTATGAGAAAATTATCTCTAAATTAATAAGCAGATTTAAAATCCAATTAATGTGAGAAATTGGGCACACTGAGATGGGCAAACTACCTTCTAACTCCCCAATATAAAAAGTAGAAAGAATGAAGAAAAATAAGAAACTTAAAATGTATGGATGAGCCCAGCAATATCAAAATAGGAGGAATTGAAATTTTAATATCTTCAGGAGATTAACAGACATCAAGCAAGTGAAGTTGAAACTAGGCACTTTGCTATGTGCAAGTAATTAATTATCCCATTCAAGTGCTTATTATCTATATGATTACCACTTATTTGGCAAGGCATCCTGGAAATTTATCACCTGATCTGATCTGTGAGAAAAGAATCACCTATTAAATTTCAGAACCCCACAGTTAAAAAAGAGTATGAGTTAAAAAATCTGAATTTACATATTTCATATTAAGCAAAATCCCACCTGAGAAATAATGGAGGAAAGTTTAGAACCTGGAAAGCTTATGAAACCAGGTAAAAACAAGTGGAAATCCAACCATAGTTATATTTTCACAACCCAGAGCACAATTGGGCAAACCAAGTAAGATAATTCTTACTGAAAAATAGTTATGATTTATGAAAGTAGTAAAGAACATGAGGAAATATACCCTCATAAAAGAGAATAAACAGATCCAATCTGTGGGAAAAATTCTAACCCAAGCATCTGGAAACAATAAATTGAAAGGGACCCTGAAGTAAGTATTTCAATATATTCAAATGTATTAATGAGGAATGATGTTAAAAATAGGGAAAACTATCTTAGTGGTTTAAAGGAACTTTTTGTACTACTTCTGTAACTTTTCTGTAAACCTAAAACCATTCTAAAATTTAAGCTTTTGTTTTAAAAAATAAAATGAGCAGAGTCCGTAATACAAGAATAAAACAATGAAATAAAAGTAATAAATTAATGAAACAAAATTAAAATTCTAGAAATAAAAATAAAAATAATTAAATTAAACTTTAGGCAGTTGAAGGAATTAGTCAACCTAAACATAGATCTCAGAAAATTGTCCAGAAGACATCAAAAATAAAACAAGAAAGAAACAGAAACTATGAAAAAATTGCTAAGAAATATAAAAGCAAGAAAGAGAAGCTGTAGCATATACTTTAAGAATTTCAGAAAAAGAAACTAAAGAGAATGAAAGTCATAGATGAATAGTTAATGGTTAAAGTGTTTAATAATTAAAGAAATATATGCATCCTTATTAGATATTACATAGAAATAACACTACCAAATATCATGAAAAAGAGAAAATAAAATCTACTGAAGAGAGAATGTAGATTGTACAAAATAAAAGAGTAAAATTTTTATTTAGCAGTAATAGATGCTGTAGGATAAGAGATTTAGTGCTTAGGGAAAAACAAAAACCTGTATTAATCTGTGAAGGCTGCCATGACAGCACAAAATGAGACGTTTTATTGTCTTACAGTTCCAGAGGCTGAAGTGCCCAGATCAAGGTGTCATCAGGCTTGGTTTCTCCTGAGCTACTTCCCTTTGGTTGGCAGATGGCTGCCTTCTTGCACACACATGACCTTACCTCTGTGCATGCATGTACTCGTTGCCTCTTCCTTTTCTGATAAGGGTACCAGTCGTATCAGATTAGATTATGACCTTCTTAATCTTAATTACCTCTTAAAAGGCTCTATCTTTGAATGGTAACGTTTGGAGTCAGGGCTTCAATGTATGAATTTTGATAACATGAACTGAACAACTATTGAAAAAACAGAGTGAATAAAGATTTTCAGAAATATAAAGTCTAAAAATGTTTTCTGGTTACATACCTTTTTAAAATAACTAGTGGAAGAGATACTTCAGAAAGAAGACATTTTAGTTAGAAGGCAATAGACAGGTGCAAGAAGCAATGATGAGCAAATAAATCCCTAAAGCATATGGTAAGTCTAAATAAAAATTGATTCTAAGAAAAAAAAATATTTATAAAAGAAATAATTTAAAACAAGGCAAAATAAAACATTGGATAATCTTATAAGCTCCTTATTTAAGAATGTGGCTATAAAGATGACAATATTGTATCCATTTTTTTCTCTTTTATTAGTTAAAATATATATGTAGAGTTTGGCAATGTGACTATCTAATGTTTCATATTTCCCATCTGCCTCTTGAGGCTAGTCATACTTATGAATTAATATCCTGTAGATGAAAAGCTAATACTGTGTGTGAGATATTCAGGAGGATTTCTTAAAGAGATTTGTTTCAACTAGGTGGAAAAATGCTTTTGCCTTCACTTCCTCCTCTTCAGTCATGGCCTGTGGGTAAGACAGTTCAAGTTCCAGCAGCGGTGTTGGATCATGAACTGATCTTCAAGGTAGAAATCATACCCCAGAAAGACAGATCAGAAAAAAAGAGATGATCTGGGTACCCAATGGCTATAAATCTTCCACATCATACCTTTACTGCCTATTTCTGAAATTATTTTATGTAATAAACTCTCATGTTGTTCAAGCTGCTGTTATCTGGGGTTTTCTCTTAAATGTACCCAAGACATAAACTTAACTGATAAATAGGGAAGGGAAAGACATAAATTAACTTTAAATTTTAAAAATACCTATTAATAGGAAAACACTAAAATAGTTGAAATAGTATGCAAAACTTCTAAACAAGTAGAATTGACATAAAAATGTTGGTAGGGCTGCCTGGAGTATTAAAAATGTGTTTATTTGAAGAAAATTTAGGAAAAGAGAAAAAATGTCCCTAGTAACTATAAAGACATTTAGGTCAAATATGCATGTAAAGAATTCTAATAAAATTGTTTTATGAAATGTAAGCATGGAAAAAGCAATATATTTATATTATGCTATTATTTTATACAATATATGATTTTAAAATATGTGTAATTAAATTTATAAATTAAATATGTTATTCTGCCAATAAAAATACACCGAAGCCAAGTCAGCCCCATTTGTTATTACAGTTCAGGACCTTGTTCATTTATCTTCTGAACTCATTCTTTTTCCATTACCATCCTTGGCCTTGACCTCCTTACTTACTCTCATACCTAATTTTGACTTATCTTTGAACTTGTTGACTAATCTGAGTTCTTTCAGATTGACTCCTGACTTTCTGAAGAATCAGATTCTCAGTCAGATCTATGGATTACCTACTGTTGGTCAAGATCTACTCTTAGATTTGTTTATAAATTTCAGACTCTTAGCCAACAATATTTAAGATTGGTTACAGGACAAGGAAATAAGTGTTCCATTTATATTGGACCATAATGGGAAGAGGCTTTAGAATCAGGCTGATTTAACTATGAAGATATGAAGCGTATGTTTAAGGGGTTAAGAATCAAGGTTATCCAATAGAAATATAAATTTTAAAAAAGACATTAACAGATCATTATAAAAGGAGACATATGAAGGGCCATAGTGGATATAAAAATACATTCAACCTCTTTAGAGATTTTTGAGGACAAAAATTTTTAAAGTCAAGTTATTTTTTAGTCTCACAGACCGGCAAACATTAAAAATATTTCTTCTATTCTCTTTCGACAAGTCATAGAGTGAGCACTCATATACTAATTAATAGCAACTAGCTATTCACTGCAGGTAATTCTTTCCTCTGATGTAGACAGCTGGGTTATGTTTCTTTGTTATAGTGTTGTTATTTGACTAAGTTCTAGGTAACGACATATGGCAGAAGTGATATATGTTACTTCTAGGCTAGGCCCATAACATTCCCTGTTCTTTTCACTACTATTCCCAACACACACATATACATATCCACTTTCTTCCTTCCCTAACTACTTGTGAGATTTAGAAGTTCAGAGAGAGTTTGGTAGTCATGTATGGAAGTTGGCTGCCTCCATCAACCTGGTTCTCAAAAACAATGACTACATGGGCTCCCATTATAAAATATGCTAAATGAATCACTGTATTCACATAATGGATATTTCTTTATTCAGTTATATAACAAAGGTTCAGTATATGCCATGTGACACCCACTGTGATGACTACTAGGCAACAAAGGGGGGAAAAAGGTAAGGTATCTGCCATCGTAAAACTCACCCATAAGGAAAAACTGAAATACTGTCATTTGTAACAACACAAATGGATCTTGAGAATATCATGCTAAGTGAAGCAAGTTAGATGGAAAGGGACAAGAACCACATCATTTTACTCATATGTAGGATATAAAACAGAAAGCAAACAAACAATTCAAACTGAATGAACTCATAGACACATTCAACAGTATGGTGGTTAACAGAGGGGAAGAGAGTAGAGAGAAGATGAAAAAGGTAAAGGAGTCAAGTATATGGTGGCAGAAGGAGATGAGACTTTGAGCAGTGAGCACATAATGCACTATATGGATGATGTATTTATTGTAGAGTTCTACACTTGAAACATATAATCTTAATGAAATTCATCCCAATAAATATAAGTAAATAAAATAAAATTTGAATTTTAAGTAAGTTATTTTTAGTTTTATATAGTTTTATGATTAATTTTGAGTTAATTTGTGGATATAGTGTAAAGTAAGGATCAGGTAGTTTTGCTAGAAAATTCTATCAAACTTTAAACATTTTTTAAATTTAATTTTATTATATTATACCCATCCCCTTTTTCCTCCCCTCTATCTCCTTCCCCACCCACCCATTCCCCACCAAAGTCAATCCACTTGTTGTCCATTGTCCATGGTTCCTCCTATCAAACTTTTAAAGAACAATTAACTCCAATTCTACAAAATCTCTTCCATAAAATAGAAGACAATATAAATTCATTTTATCCAACTCAGATTTCCCTGATACCAAAATCAGGTGAAGGAAGGAAGGAAGGAAGGGAAGGAAGGAAGGAAGGAAGGAAGGAAGGAAGGAAGGAAGGAAGGAAGGGAGGGAGGGAGGGAGGG